>MCJB01027126.1:122324-182122 GCA_002018475.1 Nicotiana obtusifolia | reverse complement strand
ACCCTATTTGAGCCTTTTAGCCTTTTCCTTGGCCTCCGCATTACAAACTTGTCCCATTCGTAAAACATGATCTCTTTTGAACCCGTTCCTCCTTGAATATTGAGAACATTGCTAAAAGTTTAAGTTGGGGGGTGTGGGTCAACATGGAAATGGGCAAGGCTGTGAAATGAAGGTGGGAACCCATACCTCAAAGTGCTCATGTGAATTTATGAAAGCTCCAAAAAGAGAGAGAAAAAGAAAGAGGAAAGAAACAGAAAAAAAAATATGTTGTCATAAATAGTTATGTATGTATTGGCAATAATGGAGCTTGGGAATAGAATAGAGAGGTATGCAAGGTAGGTCCAATGTGGGAACTTAACGCTATTAAGGCTATGGGGTCGAAAAGAAACCAAAGGTTAAGAGAAAGAAGAATGTAATTAGTGTTCAAGGAGGAAGAAGCCACTAGTATCTAAATATATATCCTACCCTTCCTTAAACCGACATTACAAGCTTACAAAGTCCTATGTGATCTCCAACCGAGTGTTCTTATAACTAGGTGATGAACTAAAATAAGGGCAAGCCTATGGTATGGCATGTGGTGACACTTGAAATTTTGTTCTGAGAGTGAGTGTACATGCACTTTAGTCCCTTTGCATTGCTATGATAAATGTTGTGAGAGTGGGACTTTCTTTTCAGTGAGGGCACATACATTGCTAGGTTGATAGTAAGTTGAGCTTTGAGTAAGGCATAAGTATATTCAGCTGAAGGTAGCCTTTAGTTACTTTGTTGAGGCTCAAAGTTCACTAACTGATTGGTTGTCTTTGAATATATTGATGATTCAAGGAGAGTACAGTACTCAAAGTGTTATACTTGAGATACTAACAACAAACACCGTCCACGGTCAGTATTGTCTCATGTTTGATAAGTAGAGTCTAGATTAGGATAGTATTATTTTAGTTGCTTGAGGACAAGCAAGAGTTTAAGTTGGGGGTGTTGATGTGCCGGGTAATTTCGGCACATTTTGATATTACTTGCTTAAAGTTTGACTTGTTTTACTTGCAAATTCTCATGATACTTATGTAATTTTAGTGTATTTGCAGTATATCGAGTGTAAGGACCCAGAAGTACGGAAAAGAGTTCAAAAAAGCCAGGTGAAGACAAGAAAAGAAGTAAGAGCATCGCATATGCGAGTATGCGATCACAAACAGAAAATGCGAATCGCATATTCCACAAGCAGATCGCAAACAAGGACAGAACTCTAGGCCAATCTTCATGACGAGAATGCGATCGCAAATGCGACCACAAAACAGGAATGCGAACCGCGAAATGACAAGGTGAAATCGAAAACACAAACAGAGTTCTAGGTGAAAATCAGAGTGGAGAATGCAATCGCATATCGCGATCCCATAATCAACACACGAACCGCGAATCAAAACGCGATGAGAGCAAAACTTTCTGGTGGAATTTGCGACGGGCGTTGATGATCTACGGTCCACATTTTAGTTTTGCGACAGAATATGCGGTCCGCATTATTACCACAGGGGCAAATCAGACCGAAATTTGCCTCGGGTTTAGAGCCTCTATAAATAGGTTTTATAGGGTTTTGTGAAAGTAGTCTTGTCAGATTTTAGAGTACAAAGTACGGGAAATTAACTACTTGAATTCTTAGAAGCTTTTAGGGATCAAATACCTTCTATTTTTATAAGATGATATCAATTGCTATTCTTTGTTGTTTAATTATCAGCATGTGTAGCTAAATTCAAACGCTGAGGTTGTGAACCCTAGATGGGTAGAATGTTGTTGAGATCTTGATATTGAATCTGATTTCGAAGGAAGCTTGATATTTATTTATTTCTTGTTCTTCAATTAATCGTTAGTGGTTGCAAACATTAACGAACGCCAATTAACTCTATCTTATCTTGGAAAAGTGAGATAGAATTTGGTAGAAATAAATAACAAAGACTCAAGACTTTAAACCTTGTTTAATAAAATCGCTTATGAATAAGTAGGTTTTAATTTGGCGTTTAATTGGTTGTTCTTAAGCATGACTCTTTTGTATTCGGGAGAATCATAGAGAGGATACATTATCCAATTATTGGGAAATATTGGATAGTAAATTAAACATCAATTGTATATCAAGAAAGGTATTCAATATTAATATCAAAAACATTCTACTACATTAAGGGGGACACAACCTTGGTTTCTTAAATTCATATTTTTCACATTCATACTATCAAAATTAGTTTCTAGTTTTCGTTTACTTATACATTCAACACTCCTTTATTCTATTTGACGTACTTGATAGAATTACGACTTAGTCAAGTATTACATTAATTAGATAGTTTCACACCTATTTCCTGTGGGATTCGACCCCAACCTTGTTGGGTTAATATATTTGACATCGACCGCTTACACTATTATTAAGGTGTAATTTGAGCGAATCAATTCCAAATGAGGGCTATGAAAAGAAAATAAATAAGGCTCAAAAGGGGTAGCAAAGAATGAAAGTGTTTGGGTAGCAGAATAAAATGCCTTCGTCATTTCAACTTTGAACATCCTGAGTACAAGATACAATTGAAAATGAGCAAAGAGATCATACATAATACCTCTTAACGGCGTCAGAGTTGATAGCCATATCTACACATTTGCCTTCTATGTTTGTTAAATACAAGGCACCATTAGGCAACACTCTCGTCACAACGAAGGGTCCCTGCCAGTTTGGTGCGAATTTGCCCTTAGCTTCCACCTGGTGAGGAAGAATACGTTTCAATACCATCTGGCCCACTTCAAATTTTAGGGGACGCACCTTTTTGTTGTATGCTTTAGCCATTCTTTTCCGCTACAGTTGGCCATGACATACTGCAGACAATCTTTTATCATCAATCAGACTCAACTGCTCGAGCCGAGTTTTGACTCACTCCTTAACATCAATTTCGGCTTCTGCAACGATCCGAAGGGATGAAATCTCAACTTCCGCAAGTATAACTGCCTCAGTTCCATATACCAGCAGATAAGGAGTTTCACCCACTGAGGTGCGAATAGTAGTGCGATAGCCCAATAGTGCAAAAGGCAACTTTTCATGCCACTGCCGAGAATCCTGAACCATCTTACGAAGTATCTTCTTTATGTTCTTGTTGGCAGCCTCGACAACTCCATTTTCCTTAGGGCGATACGGGGTGGAATTTCGATGCACAATCTTTAATTGTTGGCTTACCTCTTTCATCAGATGGCTGTTGAGATTAGCAGCATTGTCTGTGATGATCAACTTTGGAATTCTGAACCGGCAAACGATGTTCGAATGAACAAAATCCACCACTGCCTTAGGAAAACTTGTGCGACTATAAACAAATTAACTGCTTGTGTAGCTTGGCAATAGCCATCCCGTTGGATAATCAATAGCCACAAGAATAAACCTGTGCCCGTTTGACGCTGCCGGCTCGATTGGCCCAATAACATCCATGCCCCAAGCAGCAAAGGGCCAGGGTGCAGACATTGTATGCAATTCAAATGGAGGAGAATGAATCAGATCACCGTGTACCTGGCACTGATGACACTTGCGAACAAAACTGATACAATCCCGTTCCATGGTGAGCCAATAATAACCTGCTCGAAGTATCTTTTTTGCCAATACACGCCAATTCATATGTGGACCGCAAACTCCAGAATGTACTTCGGCTATGATAGTTGAAGCCTCTTTAGAATCCACGCACCTCAGCAATCCTAAATCCAGAGTCCTCTTGTATAAAATTCCTCCGTTCAAGAAAAATCCACTGGCCAGACGTCGAATGGTTCTCTTTTGGTCACTTGTATTCCATGATATCATGGAACCAAGGTTCGCCATTGATTTCCTCTTCTACCACATTACAATAGGCATGTTGGTCACGTACTTAGATATGTATGGGGTCGACATAAACCTTGTCTGGATGATGTAACATTGACGCTAGGGTGGCCAAGGCATCAGCAATCTCATTTTGAATCCTGGGAATATGTCTAAATTCGACTTACCTGAAGCGTTGACAAAGATCATGCAAGTACCGTCGGTAAGGTATGAGCTTCAAATCTCGAGTTTCACATTCTCCCTGAATCTGGTGAACCAATAAATCTGAATCTCCCAGAACAAGTATTTCCTGGACTCCCATGTCTATAGCTAACCTCAAATCCAGAATGCATGCTTCATATTCAGCCATGTTATTGGTGCAATAAAACCGAAGCTGGGTTCTTACCGGGTAATGTTGCCTGTTTAAGAAATATGCACGGCCCCTATTCTGGCCCCTTTCATGTTAGCAGCTCCATCAAAGAAAATTCTCCAACCTGGCTTTTCATCGTGGTCAACCTCGTCAACACACATGACCTCTTCATCGGGAAAATAAGTCTTCAATGGCTCATATTCATTATCCGCCGGATTCTCGGCCAAATGATCGGCCAAGGCTTGAGTTTTCATCGCAGTCCGAGTCACATAGATGATATCAAACTCTATGAGTAAATTTACCACTTTGCAAGTCTTCCCGTGGGCATAGGCTTCTAAAAGATATACGTTAAAGGATCCATGCGAGAAATGAGGTAAGTAGTGTGGAATGACAGATAATGCTTCAACTTTTGTGCCACCCAAGTCAAGGCGCAACATGTCCTCTCAAGCAGAGTGTACTTGATCTCATAGGGAGTGAACTTCTTGCTAAGATAGTAGATTGCTTTCTCCTTATTTCCTGTGATATCATGCTGACCCAACACACAACCTAAAGAATTGTCCAAGACTGTCAAATAAAGAATTAGAGGTCTCCCCGACTCTGGTGGGACCAGCACCGGTGGATTCGATAGGTACCTCTTGATCTTATCAAATGCTTCTTGACACTCGTCAATCCACTCGGCTGCAGCATTCTTCTTCAGCATCTTAAAAATGGGCTTACAGGTTGTCGTGAGTTGATCAATGAATCTGCTGATGTAATTTAACCTTCCAAGCAAGCTCATCACCTCTGTTTTGTTCTTTGGCGGCAGTAGTTCTTGAATGGCTTTGATCTTTGACGGGTCCAATTCAATACCGCGTCGACTGACCACGAATCCCAGCAGTTTATCAGATGGGACACCAAATGCACATTTTGCCAGATTGAGCTTGAGAACCAATCTTATGCTTGGCACAATTGTCGATCAGAATATGAATGTTCGGCAATGGAAAATCATCCTTCGGGCTTGCTCTGTTGAGGTCATGGTAATCAACACAGACCCTGGTCTTACCATCCTTCTTTGGCACTGGCACAATGTTGACTAACCAAGTGGGATATCGGGTGACCCGAATAACCTTTGCAGTAAGCTGCTTTGTGATTTCTTCTTTGATCTTCATACTCATATCAGGCTTGAACTTTCGCAACTTTTTCTTGATGGGGGGACATGCTGGATCAGTTGGTAAATTACGAACTACCAGATCAGTGCTCAAACCCGGCATCTCGTCATAAGACCAAGCAAAGACATCTTTGAATTCGAACAATGTTTTCATTATTTCCTCCTTCGCTTGTGGTTCTAGATGCACACTTATCTTGGTTTCCCTAACATAATCCTGGTCCCCTAAATTGATTGCTTCAGTTTCACTCAAATTAGGTTTCGGTTTTTCTTCAAATTGTTTTAGCTCTTTACTGATTTGCTCGAATGCTGCTTCCTCATCATATCTTATCTCTTCATCATATTCTACTTCTTGGATTGTTATTTCAGAATTAGATTGGCTTTTAGAACTCGGCTGAAAATTCCTCATGCATGTCATGTCACTGCAACGAGCATAAAAAGAACTGTACAAAAGAAACAAAATAAAACAAAACACTATTAAGAATAATGGAAAACGGGAAATTGCATTTCATTGAAAATAAAGGATAGAAAGGTTTGAATATCATAATAAGCGAGACTTAAAAGGAAAGATCCGGATTACAGCCCTGGAATGACCTAGATAAGAGGAAAGGAAATAAAGCAAACTACCAAAACTCCTTCCTGGTGGGGAGAGGAGTAACTTCGCAATTGCTAAGCTTCACTTTTGGGCCAACAAGGTGCACATCTGCTTTAATTGAGCCTTCACCAACCTCCACCATATTGACCTCTTTGAAAAGATTTCGGAACCCCTTGATTATCTCTTCATCAACATTGCCCACAGGTTCTGGGATTAAGGAGGTTGGAGGCTTTCCGGCTCCTGGTTTGACAAAAGACTTGGAGATGTGTGGGACTGGCTTAGAGAGCGACCATACCTTCTATTTTTGATTCTTAAACCTTTTCATGTCCTCTTCTATGGGCTCGAATCCCAAACCAAATGTACCATAATTCCCGCTGGGGCATATTGGATGCACAATACCTTGCAACGATGATCCCAAGCCCTTGCCCGGCACAAAACCGTTCTTCAACATTTCATTCGCAATCATGACAGATGCCGAGGATAGCTTGGGACCCGGAATGCGTTCTCCTTCGGTGATCTTCTAAATAGACACTATTTCGAAAGTTTGAAAAACCCATGGTCCTTTATCATCCTCAGCTTCAACAAATGGAACAATTTTGTCATTGCAAGCGGACAAATCTTCCTCACCGTGCACAACTATTTCCTGCCTGTCCAATTCGAATTTCACCATTTGGTGCAGAGAGGACGGGACTGCCTTGGCAGCATGTATCCAAGGCCTTCCCAACAACAGATTGTAGGAGACAGCTACATCTAACACCTGGAATTCCATGGTGAACTCAATTGGCCCTATTGACAATTCAAGCATTATGTCTCCAACAGAATCTTTACCCACTCCGTCAAAGCCTCAAACACACACATTGTTCAAGCGGATCCTTTCGGTGCCGATCTTCAGTTTTTGCAAGGTAGACAAAGGACAAATATTTGCACTAGAGCGATTGTCAACCAGAACCCTCGAAACAACAGCATCTTCGCACTTTACTGTGAGATAGAGAGCTCGGTTGTGTTTTGTACCTTCGATAGAAAGTTCTTCATCCGAGAAAGTGATCCTATTTGCTTCGAAGATCTTGCCAGCTATCTTTTCCAAGTGGTTTACTGTGATCTTATCGGGGACATGTGCCTCATTTAAAATCTTCATCAACACCCTACAATGTTCATCGGAGTGTATCAGCAAGGATAAAAGAGAAATCTGAGCCGGTGTCTTCCTCAACTGTTCTATGATGGAATAATCCTGTCCCTTCATCTTCTTCAGGAATTCCTCAGCTTCTTCTTCAGTAACCGATTTCTTTACTGGCAACTGACTATCTTTGAATGTCTTGGCTTTCCTTAGTTCTTCCGGGGTGAAACATCTCCCAGATCGAGCCAATCCTCCAATCTCATTTACCTCTTCCTCCACTTCCTTTCCTTGGCATGTCACTATCACTTGCTTGTAATTCCATGGGACAACCTTGGTATCAATCACCGGCAACTGGGTTACAGGTTTAATGATGATAGGGGTAATAGGAGCCCCTTTCACAACTATGACAGGTTTACTCGGAATCCCTGGTACTACCACTTTTGAGTTTTCTGGACTGGCCTCAATATCTTTTAGCATCCCTTTCACGATCAACACTGGTTGTTTCAAATTGGGCGGGCTCAGCTCTTTTGTTGCCCTTTCAACTATTACAGGCTTTTCTTTGATGGCGTCTGGATCTCTAACCAAATTATTTTCACTGGCCCGAATCATCATGACGGACTTATAAGACTTCTTGGGTTCCCCGTCCTTGTAAACCACTTCAATCATATGTGTCTCTTCATGGGCAGGGAGAGGATTTTGGTTAATGTTCGGAGTGTCTGGGCTTTGGACTACAATTTTGTTTGTATCGATGAGTTCTTGGATTGACGTTTCAAATGACAACACTTTTCTATGTCGTGGCCGAGAGTATCGGAACAATAGGCACATCTTAGGGAATAATCAAGGTTCTTTGGAGGGGGATTTGGTATTTTTTACTCAATTGGCCTCAAGATGTCCAATTGCCTTAACCTTTGGAATAGACTGGTATAGGATTCTCCTAGCGGGGTGAAAGTTTGTTTCCACTGTTGCCTTTCCCTTCTATACTCAGGTCTTGGGCGAAAGTGTGGACCATTGGGGTTTTGATAAGTTTGTGGAGATGGGTAGGCATTTCGTAGAGCTGGGTAGGTACTCTGTGGGACGGGAGCACGCCATGATGGGTAAGGAGGGGGTTGAGCATATGACTGTGCATGGTGAATAACATATTGGGGTGATCTAGTTAAGTCTTGGGGGCTTGGCGAGGAAAAGTAATGTTGAGGGGTATTATATGGAGGTTGGTTATAAGTTTGGGGTCGAGGTCGAGGATGGGTGTACTGGTGAGGTGAACCCCTCTAGCCCTGCCATGATCCGGAGACAACCATTGCAATATCTTCCTTCTTTTTCTTGCCTAGAAAATTTCCACTACCACTTTGGATTACCTGGGTAGTTGCTTTTATAGCAGAATAACTCATGATCTTACTCGACTTGAGCCCTTCTTCCAACATTTCTCCCATCTTCACCACGTCATTGAAAGACTTACCAATGGCTGAGATCAAGTGTCCATAGTAAGTGGGCTCCAAGGCTTGGAGGAAGTACTTAACCATCTCGTCTTCTTCCATCGGAGGGTTGACTCATGCAGCTTGCTCCCTCCGTCGGAACCAATATTCTCTAAAACTTTCACTGGGTTTCTTTTCCACCGTAGACAGAGATAGGCGGTCTGGGACAATGTCTATGTTGTATTGGAAATGTCGGGCGAAGGCCTGAGCCATATCGTCCCAAGTGTACCACCTGTTACTGTCCTGGCGGGTGTACCATTCTAGAGCTGCCCCACTCAGACTTTGGTTGAATTAGGCCACCAGCAATTCGTCTTTTTCTCCGGCACCTCTCATTTTGCTGCAATAGCCTCTTAGATGGACAACAGGATCTCCGTGTCGGTTATACAAGTCAAACTTGGACATCTTAAATACGGCAGGTAGCCGGACATCAGGAAACAAACATAAATCCTTATAGGCCACACTCACCTGATTTCCCAACCCTTGCATGTTTCTCAATGAATGTTCGAGACTCTGTAATTTCCTAAACATCTCCTCCTGATCTGCATTCTTGGGTGGTTTGTCAGTTTCAACATGAGGCTCCAGTTGGGGAATGTAGGAGAAATGATCTGGTATTTTGAAAGTGGGCTCCGGGGTATGGTAGTGGGTATCTGGGGCGGGAAATGCGGGCTCACTAGAGGATCGATGAAGGGTGGCTTGCGGAGGGGGTACGAAAATAGGAGCCGATGTCGGAGCAGGGTACGAGGTTATTTTGGCTGGTGGAGCATGAAAAGTTTGGGCCTAAGTGCCAGGGTAATTGTGGCAAGAGGTAAAGCCCAGTGCGTGTTCTGAGGAAAGATCAATGACATTGGCCATCTGGGATTGAGAAAGTGGTGGAATGGAAGCAGGGTTTTCTGTGTAGTTGGTGGGAAACAAGGCTGGAGGGTGTCCCTTAACCCATGCCTGATACATTTCTGCTATCTTGTGTTTCAACCTCCGAACCTCCTCTTGCAATTTCGATTATTCTGACTCAACAACCTCTCTCGGTGGGTCTACGGCTCCAGTGTCTATTTCCTTGCTAGCCATGATTGTTTGGCACTTTGATCGGGTGTTGTATGGATGACTTGCCAGGGTGCCAACAAACTAACTACCTTCCTGAAAAAGTTAGAGAATAACAGAGGACAATAACACAAAACCACCATGTTAGCGTTAGGGCATTTATCAGATAATAATATCACATTACGTGCAATGCACCTAGCAACGGGTAACAGTTCTAAAATGGTTGTGAGGGGCACAAGGTCATATGGCATCATCCCAATTTATTTATTTCGACCTTGCCTTCTTTTGTTTTCCGACACCCTTACCACTTTCTTCTCTTTTTGATGCAAAATGACTTGATAGAACCCGATGTGGTCTGCTTATGTATCATGAATCGAAAATGAGCGTACTTTTTGGAAAAGTGATGAAATGCATAGAATTCGGGATTTCCATTTAAAACTTTTGACAAGAATCATGATAATGAAAAACCCGACACGCTTGACTACACTTTGACTGAGTTTGACACTACCTAAGGACTCTGTACTCCTAAACAAGACATGAAAATAAAAGACAACATGAGACAAAACATTTAAATAGAATTGATCCTCAAACTTATCCCGCATGCAACTATCCTGGTTGGGATGGTCCTGGGCTATCTGCCGTGCTCAAGTTTTGCAACATGACTCATAGAGAAGCGCCAATGCTCCTCTTGTCGTCTGCCCAACTGTCGCATTACCCTGACCGGCGTATATGGCCTAACATACTTGAGTACTATCGGCATCAGGAAAGGTTGCATGAGGCATCCTACAAGGATATCATCTAAAGGTAACCAAAGGTAGGCCCACAAAACATTCTCGTTCGTCCTCAAATCAAGGAACTCAATCCAAGCTGTGACACCTACTAGGTATGTGAATTTGGGAGACTTCACCCTACGCTCGATGCATATAACCCGATCCCTCAATGCACGGTCGATTGGACAAAGTAAGGAAGCTGTGTGTAAATGCTCCATCATCCGCAATTGCAGCAAAAGGTTACTTCCCTCGCAATACCCGACACCTCCCCTTACTTCACTCAGGGCTCGACATAACCTTGCTAAGATCATTGGCACAAAGGTAACGGTTTTGTGTTGCTTTTCATGAAATTGTTCCACTACCACTGACTGTAGACGGATGCTAATGTGCCTCTCATCTAATGGAAAAACCAATAATCCTAACAAAGCAAGGCTAAAAGATTCGAGGCGACGTCTTTGCCACTTTGCTTTGGTTGTGCAAAACTCACCCCAAAAGACGTCAAAACTATCCTGTGGCCCAAATCTAGCAAACAAATAATCTAAAGATATCCAAGACTGCTCGAGGCATTTTAAATGCTTGTTGTCTTTTAGACCAAGGTCGTTGAGAAATCTTGTCCTAGAGTGGTCCCGTGGAAATATCATGTTCATGCCTATATAACTTAAACGGGTGAGACCGAATATTTCTGCCAAGGTAGGAGTCATCTCACACTCCCCAAATTTGAAAGTCAAGTTTTGCGGATTCCAATAGGTCAGCATTGCCTCCACTAAGTCCGGGCGGGGTGTGATATTAAGGAGGGAAGTCAGGGCACCCAGTTTATGCATCAACTCATGCTGCTCTAATGATGAAAACATGTTCCACCACTTGATCAATTTCTTAGGAATCTTTACCACCATCAGCACTTTAGATCGAATTAGCGGATCCATACCTGAACGAAGGGAACATGGTTAAGGGTTCGGAACACTACTATGATACCAAAACATCCCCTAATGGACAGATGCAAAACACAATTTGGCTATATCTGCAGGTTGGTCTAAGTGGCTGAAAGTGACTATTAGTGCAAACTTGATAAAGTTGACCCCCTAAGCATGAGAAGTACTGCGCATTAAGCTTACATGACTCTAACATCCCAACAATCATGGTCTTAAAGAATTATTTTGCAGAAAGGGACCATTTTGCAAAACTGGCCGATATGGCCAAATATGGCTAGGGACGCGAACCTGACACAGACGGACCTTAGAGTGATATGACACTGATTCATGGACTCAGGATCTTAAGATATGGGCAATTGAACCACCTTTGCAACATGTCCCTTATTTTGCAAAAACGGCCGATGTGGCTAAAAGTGGCTAATCATGCAAGATTTGGCTACGACCCCGGAAGCCAAAAACCTAGGCTTACTAGGACGACCGGACCTTATGTGGGTTGCCTACGTATCCCACCCCGGAAGACGAGAATCAGGTTCGCATAGTTCGGACAGATGCAACTAAAAAAGACAATATTTTCATTTTTTTTTTTTTTGAAAATGATAAAAATGCAAAGAAAATCTGGGACCTTTACTCGAATTCTTGGCAAATGTAAAATCCCCTTTTCGTTTTTTTCTTTTTTTTTTCTCTTCTTTTTTTTTTTTTTTAATTTTTCGAAAAAGAATATGAAAGAAAGCACTAGTGGGGCCCCAACTACTTCATTTTCACCCTTCTTCTAAAACATCGGTCTGCCAAATGACCCTTTTACCCTCACAGATGTAACATTTAGCACATAGGATGATTAATTATCATTTTGGGCCAACAGGCCCATTTTGACACAATTTGAACGAGCTTCCTTAAAATGGAACACGGTGCCTGGGACTGAGCCCTACTAGGTCTAAATGACATGATGTAAATAAAAGTGACCTAAGGCTAACCTAAGTTTAGGGTTCACTAACAAAGCAGTTCGGGGAAAGCGTATGGTCAATAGTTGCTGCTTAAGCTTTCCACCCACTCCATACGTCTGTCGGCTTTCCCTCCTAAATTAAGGGTGACTCAACAAAGAGTTCGTGCACGCAACGCGTGCTCTGGGACTTGTTGCAAAAAGAAATGACCGGGCAATGTATATGATGACAGTTAGAAAGCGATAAACACATAAAGCAAAAACTTTAAACACATAAGCAACTAGCACATAACAACAACATGAAAGCATAATAAAAAGTAACAAAACATGAAATCATAATAAGCATAAGTAAAGCTAACGGAAACATAAAACTCAACCAAACATTTTAAAAGCCAACCAATCAAGTACTAGCTCGAACCCTCAAAAAATTTAATGTGAATTTACTCCTCAGCAGAGTCGCCAGAACTGTCACTCCTCCTTTTTTACAAGGGGTTTCCAATTATGGAAGTGATAAAGAGAGGATTAATCAAGGAAAATCCAGAGTCGCCACCTGACAATTGGTTTTGGTGTGCCAGGCCACCATTTGGAACTTAGACTTAAAGTTAAGTTCATACCAGAGATTTGGGTAAGGGGGTTCATTTGACTCGGGGAGAAGGTAATTAGGCATTCTCCAAGTCCCGTGAAGGTCACGGTTGCATACTTGATTTAGTTGGCTTTTAATACATTTAAGTTGAGACAAAACACACAGGAGGTTTGAGGTCATTCCCACCTAAATAAAGGAAAATAAAATTAAAACTAAATTACTACGAGTTTCACTTTTGCCTTCGCACACAAACACCTCGGGGCATTCCCCGGAATGTCAAATACATAAGTCCTTCAGGGCATTCCCCGGATAAATTTAACTAAGGAATGACCTCTTACCTCAAAACTTACTAACGTCCTAGTATTGCCTACCCAAGTGTGGTCGGCCTAAAACATGCTACTAGCGAGCGATGTAGTACGAAAAGAAAGTAAAATCTAAAGTAAAGAAAGATGAAAATTCAGTTCATGGCTCTATTCTTTTAACTTTCATTGCATGCGTTCAACCAAACCCGACCCGGAAAGTCACAAAGAAAACAAGAAAAGGGCAAAATGTTATCCAGTGCAGAATATGCGATCGCATAGCCCGTATGTGAACCACATACTGCACATGAAGAGCCGCATATTAGAACAGCGTCCAAGACAAAAAGGAATGTCATATATGCGATCCTACATGCGATCGCAGATCACGTCTGCGAACCGCAGACTGCACACTGAGATCGCAGAGTCGAACAGAGTCCTGAGCAAAAGCTTGATGTAAGAAATGCGGTCGCATCTGCGATCACATAATAGGTTTGCGGTCCGCAAATGATGTCGCAAATCAACACGAAATCTGTCCCGGAGGGGATTGTACACAGTATGCGGTCGCATTTATGCAATGCGAACTGCAAATTGTGTATGCGATGAAGAACGAGAACCAAGGTTGAAATCCACGATAATGAGGTTAAAAATGCGAACCGCAAATCAGTTATACGGTCGCATATTCAACACTAAGTGCAGATTACTTCTGTGTTTCTGGTTTCGATTTTTCGCAGTTAGCTGATTATACTAAGTATTAACTACCTTACGTTGTTAGCTATGGATTAATTCGAGCATATTAGTTCATGAAATCAAAAATCTAAAGGCAAATACTCATGTCTTCATCATATTTCGATCAATCCAATAGAATAAACAAAAGTCAAGGAATAAACCTGAATACGAGCTCCTACTGATTTTTGAAGCTTGATATGAGCAATGAGACAGCGAGCCACGAACGGAACTCAGATCAGCAACCAAGCTCGAACATGAACACCTACTCGATCGAAATTGGTCCTTGAAAGACAAGGGAGATATGAGTTCCTCTGTTTTTCTGGTTTTCTTCTGAAATTTGAAGAAAAAGAAGACTCTCCCTTGGAGCTTTTGTGTTTCTTGATTTTTTGGGTTTTTCTTTTCGATCTTTCTCTGTTTTCTGGTTTCCTTCTGAAATTTGGAGAAGAAGAAGACTCAAAATTGGTTGTTTCCCCTAGCACTCTCTGAGAACTATCTGATTTTTCTGGGTGCCCCTTCCTCTCTTGCCCTCCAAGGAATTCCTCCTCTCTAGATGATTCCCCCCAGTCTCTGAAATCTGTTAGTGAATGATGATGAGAAATCAGGTGAGTGCGTGTGTGTGGATCCTTCTGTGTATTGCGTGAGTGAGAGGATTTTAGAATATTTTGTCAGAAATTAGTTATCCTACGTGGCCAAATGGGAACAAAAGGGCTGGATCATTTTATGGGCTACTGCATTTGGATTTGGATTGGGCTCAAATTTATAAGATTGGGTCAAAATAGAATCTGAAAATCAATTTTAAGACACCAAAAACATAAGACTTAGATTGAAATAAAGCTTGAGACTATTTTGATATTTTCTCAATTTTGTACCTAAAACATAATTAATTTTAGTAATAGGATGAATTCCTACAAAATAAGCTCAAATAGTTATTTTAAAATACTACAACTTTTAGAGGTGATTCTAACGCGCGGGTCAAAAAATTACATGTCTACAACCATGAATGCGGTGAAGGCGAGACTGGGGTTATG
This sequence comes from Nicotiana obtusifolia, assembly GCA_002018475.1. Lineage (NCBI taxonomy): Eukaryota > Viridiplantae > Streptophyta > Magnoliopsida > Solanales > Solanaceae > Nicotiana > Nicotiana obtusifolia. The sequence continues at coordinate 167,327 of MCJB01027126.1, read as the reverse complement.
ATCTGCGATAGACACGTCAAAAATGCGGACCACATTTCTGTTATGCGACAGAAATGCGATTGAATATTCAACTTCAGGGCAGATTCGACCCGAAGTTTGTCTCAATTTTTGGGCCTCTATAAATAGGTCTATTAAGGTATTGTGGGGGCTATCTTGTAAGACTTTGGAGCTAAAGTACAAGGCTTGAATATTCCTTTCTTTTGGAAGCTTTTGGGTCAAGAGTCTTTTACTTTGTAAGCTTTATGACAATTAATATTCTTTTGATTTCAGATTTTAGAATGAGTAACTAATTTCAAACACTAAGGTTGTGAACCCTAAATGGGTGTGATGTTATTGGGTGTTTGATATTGAATATATATTTAACGGTTGATTGATATTTATTTACTTCTCATTCCTTAATCATTGTTGGTGGTTGCAAACATTAACAAACGCCATTAAATTCCATCTTTGCTTGGGAAAGTGGGGTAGAATTTGGTAGAAGTAAATATCAAAGACTCAAGGATTTAAACCTTGTTTAATAAAATCGCTTAGGAATAAGTGGGTTTTTATTTGGCATAAATTGATTGTTCTTAATCACAACTCTTTTATATTTTGAAAAATCATAAAGAGGAAATACTACCTAATTATTGGAAAATATTGGGTAGTCATTTAGACATCAATTGCATATCAAAAAAGAATCATCCGTTAGAAATATATCATATTGACATCGATAGCATTACACTTCATTAATGGGGACACAACCTTGGTTTCTTTAATTATATTATTTATATTCTCAATATTGCAATTAGGCTTTATTTAAAACGAAGTTCAATTCATACTTTTGTTACGATTACTTGGATAGAATTACGACTGTAATTGAGTAATACGCTAATCAAGTAAACTTTTCACACCTATTCCCTGTGGGATTCGACCCCAACCTTGTTGGATTATTATATTTGACATCGACCGCTTACACTATTTATTAAAGTGTAATTTGAGCGTATAAAAATTTGGCACCGTTACCGGGGAATACGGTTTTGAAATTACTAATTAGTGTGTGCTTTACTGTGCGTCTTATTCTACTCTATCACACTTTGTTTGTTTTTCTTTGTGTTGATAGGAAAACATGTCGGAATATGGTGACGATGTGGAGGCAGAGGTGGAAGGAAATCCTTTTGCGGATATCGAGGAGTACATGGGAGGAAATCCTCCTGCTATTGGTGCTACAACTTTCAAGGTGGAACACGGGTTAATTCTTATGCTTAAAGCGGAGGGATTTTTCAGGAATTTCACTGATGATGATCCAACACAACATTTTAGAAATTTCTTGGGTGTGTGTGCAATGCATAAGCAGAACAATGTCTCTGATGATGCTCTAAGGTTGAGATGCTACAAGTACTCTCTAGCTGGGGACGCAAGGAATTGGCTCCATAATCTTCCTCCAAACTCCATTCATTCCTGGCCTGAACTTGTCCGGGCTTTCTTGTCTAAATGGTTCCCACAAAGTAAGAAGTCTGAGCTCCGGGATAAAATTTTCTTCTTCAAGCAATTTACCGGGAGAACAACTACATGAGGCATGGGATCGTTTCAAATTATATTTGGCGAGGTCTCCCAACCATGATTTCCCGGATTCTATTTTGTTGGAGAAATTCTATATGGGCTTGGATCCGATGAACCAATCTATAGCCAAGAATGCAGCTGCTGGATCTTTCATGGATAAATCATTCGCAAGGGTGACACAAATAATTGACAAATGGCAAAGCATAATCAAGCATGGCATTCTGAGGACACCACAGGTGGAGTTGTATATGGCTCTCCTTCCTTGAGCAACATGATCAAGGAAAATCAAGAGAGAGATCAAGTGATTGAAGAGCTTGCTATGAATGTTAATGTGTTGACAAAGATGTTCACTGAAAACTAAAAGAAGAAAGTAAATGTGGTTGAGAATGTGCAACCCGTACCAAATGAAAATTTTGAGGAAGCAAATTATGTCAAACACTGTCAAGGAGGGTATCAAAGGCAACATTACCAAGGTCAAGGATCATAAAATCAATGGAGGCCAAACCCGCAAGGGCAAGGCCACCAACAATGGCGAAATGACCAAGGTGGCTCAAACCAAGGAAATTGGAACAACAACAACAACTTCTCCAACCGGAGTTCAAATCCCTATGTTCCCCCAAAGGGTCAATACTCAAATCAAGGTTCCTCAAGTGATCCAAGTTGGAAAGTATGCTTGAAAAGATACTGCAAAATCAAGAAAAATCAGACAATTCCATGAGGAACATGACCGAGCTTGTTGGCTCTCATACTGTAGCCATTCAAGAATTGGAGATGCAAATGAGAGATCTCCCTAGGGAGCAAAATCCCAAGCAAAAGGGAATATTCCTTAGTGATAAAATTGCGAACCCGAAGGGTAGTGGAAGTGCCCCAACTTCTCATGTCATGGCAATTACTACTAGGAGTGGGAAGGTATTACAAGGAAAGGGTGAACAAGTGGTTGAGGTAGAAGAATTCGAAAAAGGGGTTGAGGTTGAAGAACCAAGTGTTGTCGAAGTTGAGAAAATTCCGGAAGAAGTGCAAGTCCAAGAAGAGACCCGAGAAGTGGTAAAGGAAATTGCAAAAGAAACATCAAACATTCTTCCGCCTATTCCTAGACCTCCTCCTCCTTTTCCTCAAAGACTTGTAAGAAGGGTTGATGATAGCAAGTTTGAGAAGTTTTATGACATTCTAAAGCAATTATCGGTAAACATCCCGTTCTTGGAAGCTTTTCAAGAGATGCTAGGTTTTGCCAAATATTTGAAAGATTTGATCACCAAGAAGAGGACCACCAAGAATTAGGTGGTGAACATGACTCACCGAGTTAGTTCCATTATTGCCACAACCTCCGTTCAGAAGAAAGAAGACCCCGGGGCCTTTAATATTCCATGCACAATTGGGGCGCGTGATTTTGCAAGGGCCCTTTTTGATAATGGGGATAGCATTAACATAATGCCGCTTTCCATTTACAAACAAGAGGGATTAGGAATGCCAAGGCCAACAAGTATGAGATTGCAAATGGCCGATCGTTCCATCAAGAGACTGGTGGGAATTGTTGATGATATGATTGTAAAAGTGGGAAAGTTCCATATACACGGTGATTTTGTAATTCTTGATTGTGCGGTTGACAAAGAAATCCCTATTATCTTGGGGAGACCATTCCTAGCCACGGGAAGAGGACTAATGGATTCGGAGCGGAATGAAATCAAATTCCGTGTGAATGATGAAGAGGTTACATTCCAAGCAAGCAAGGGTATGAAGCTACCACATGAGTATGAAAGCATTTCAGTGATTGATATTGTTGATGAGGTGAAAGATGCAGTTGAAATGCATATAGAAGAACAATGCCTCATTGAAGCATTGGCTGCTATTTAGGTGAACTTTGACGCTGAGGATATGGAGGGGTTTATGGGGTTGGTAAATGTATTGAACGGGCGTGGTTCTTACTCTTATGTTCCAGCAAAGCTCTCTCTCAACTTGGAGAATAGATCTACACCTCCCGCAAAGGCATCTATTATTGAGCCACCACAGCTAGAGCTCAAACCACTTCCTCCGCACTTGAGGTATAAATTTCTTGGCTCAAATGATACTTTACCGGTAATCGTTTCTTCTTTGTTGAATGATGTGCAGGTGGAACAATTGTTGAAAGTCTTGAAGGAGCATAGGCAAGCCATTGGATGGACAATTGCGGACATTCGTGGGATCCCCGCTGGAATTTGCGAGCATAAAATCCAATTGGAAAGTGGGACCAAACCGAGTGTGGAACATCAATGACGGCTGAACCCATCAATACAAGAGGTGGTAAAGAAAGAAATCATCAAATGGTTGGATGTTGGGGTAGTCTACCCCATTGCCGATAGTTCTTGGGTGAGCTCGGTGAAATGTGTGCCGAAAAAGGGAGGCATGACTGTGATTGAAAATGAGAAAAACGAGCTTATCCCAACAAGAACAGTGACCGGCTGGAGGTGTGTATGGATTATCAGAAACTCAACAGTGCCACATGCAAGGACCATTTCCCTATGCCTTTTATTGATCAAATGCTTGATCGGCTAGCGGGAAGATCATTCTATTGTTTCCTTGATGGATATTCCGGCTACAATCAAATCAACATAGCATTGGAGGATCAAGAGAAGACGACATTCACATGCCCTTATGGAAACTTGCTTTTAGCCGGATGCCATTCGGGTTATGCAACGCTCTGGCTACTTTTTTAGAAGTCTTCATGGATGATTTCTCGGTGGTAGGTGAGTCTTTTCAGCATTGCCTTCACAATCTCAGACAAGTGCTTAAGAGATGTGAAGAAACCAACCTTGTGCTCAATTGGGAGAAATGCCACTTCATGGTGGATGAAGGCATTGTGTTGGGACATAAAATTTCAAGACATGGCATAGAGGTTGACTGGGCAAAGATAGAGATTATTTCTAAGCTTCCTCCACCCACTTCCGTTAAGGGTGTTCGAAGTTTCTTAGGGCATGCCGGTTTCTATAGGCGCTTCATCAAGGATTTCTCCATGATCGCAAATCCTATGTGCAAACTCCTTGAGAAGGATGCCAAATTTGTGTTTGATGAGAAATGCCTCAATGCTTTTGAGGAGTTGAAGCAAAGGCTCACCACGGCACCTATTATTATCACACCCGATTGGTCACTTCCTTTCGAGCTCATGTGTGACGCCAGTGGTGTAGCCATTGGAGTAATGCTTGGACAACGTCACAACAAAGTTCTTCACCCAATTTACTATGCCAGTAAAACACTCAATGGGGCACAAATGAATTACATGGTGACTGAGCAAGAACTTTTGGCCATTGTCTATGCTTTTGAGAAGTTCCGGGCTTATTTGTTGGGCTCCAAAGTGACAGTGTACACGGATCATGCAGCTCTTCGCTATCTCATGGCAAAGAAGGATGCAAAGCCTCGGTAGATTCGATGGGTCTTGTTGCTGCAAGAGTTCGACTTTGAAGTCAAGGATCGCAAGGGGACGCAAAAGCAAGTGGCAGATCATTTGTCAAGGATTGAAGAAGCAGGGAGACCAAAGGAAGATTTTGAAATCAATGATGCATTCCCGGACGAACACATATTGGCCTTATCCAATACTGTTGCTCCTTGGTATGCCGATATCGCTAACTATCTAGTTAGTGACCTTGTTCCAGACGGGTTGGAGTCATATCTAAAGAAGAAGTTCTTGAGAGATTGCCGGAACTACTATTGGGAGGAGCATTTCTTGTTCCGTGTTTGTGCAGACAACATTATCAGAAGGTGTGTTTTAGAGGACGAGATTGAGCCTATTCTAAAGGCATGCCATGACTAACCGGTTGGGGGTCATCATGGAGGAAATCAAACAGCGGCGAAGGTTCTTGAATGTGGTTACTATTGGCCTTCGATCTACCATGATGCTAATCAGATGGTTAAGGCTTGTGACCAATGTCAAAGACAATGTCCAATCTCCAAGAGGCATGAAATGCCAATGCATTTTGTTATGGAGATTGAAATCTTCGACGTTTGGGGAATTGACTTCATGGGTCCCTTTGTAAGCTCATACGGGATGAAGTACATTTTAGTGGCTGTGGACTACATGTCTAAATGGGTTGAAGCGATAGCATTACCAAACAATGAGGCACGAAGTGTGACTCAATTCTTGAAGAAGAACATTTTCACTCGGTTTGGCACTCCTAGAGCCATTCTTAGTGACGGGGGTTCTCATTTCTGCAACAAGGCCTTCAAAGTTCTCCTTGAAATATATGGTGTCAAGCATAAAGTAGCCACACCTTACCATCTGCAATCAAGCGGTCAAGTGGAAGTTTCCAACAGGGAGATAAAGAGCATTCTAGCAAAAACTGTCAATTCAAACAGGACCGACTGGTCAAGAAAGCTAGATGATGCATTGTGGGCATACCGTACGGCATACAATATTCCAATTGGTATGTCTCCTTATCGGTTAGTTTTTGGAAAAGCTTGCCATCTGCCTGTGGAATTGGAGCACAAGGCTATGTGGGCCTTAAAAAGATTGAACATGGACTTAACGGAAGCTGCAGCTTTGAGGTTAACGCAACTTAATGAAATGGAGGAATTCTGTTTCCATGCATATGAGAGTGCAACTGTGTACAAGGAGAGGAAGAAGTTCGTCCATGATAAAAAGGTCTTGAAAAGAGAGTTCAAGTCGGGTGACTTGGTACTGCTCTTTAACTCCAGACTCAAGTTATTTTCGGGCAAGCTAAAATCGAAATGGTCTGGTCCATTTAAAGTAGTCAATGTCTCTCCTTTTTAAAGCCGTAGAACTAGCATCGAAAGATGGGCTCCGAACTTTCAAAGTGAATGGCCAAAGAGTAAAGCACTACTTGGCTCAGATGGTGAAAAGCATTTGGTGGAGCAGCTGGCTCTCAAAGATAGTTCGTGTTCGACCATTGAGTAAATTTAGAGGAGTTTCAACTTTGTCGTGCCGCGACGTTAAATCAAGCGCTTCATAGGAGGCAATCCATGTGTGGTAACATTTATTTTTGTTTTGTTTGTAAATTTTTAAGTTTTTGATAGATAGGTTTACTTAAGCAATTTGAAGAGTGTGTTAGAATGCAGGAGATTCAAAACACCACAAAACTGGGAAGGAACACCTAAAAAGGGAAGAAAAACCACTGCGTCAAGTTAGCTGCACAAATGTGGTCGCATTTTCACTATGCAGACCGCACTTCAATCGCAACTTGAAGCAGTAAGTTTGGCTCAAATTGTTGACCAAAATGCGACAAGGTAAGTCACTTTGCGGCTCGCATTTTCACTATGCGGACCGCATTTCAATCGCAAACTGAAGTAGTAAGTTTGGCTCAAAATGTTGACAAAAATGCGACAAGGTAATTCACTTTGCGGACCCCATTTATATTATGCGATCGCATTGTACCCTTTCAGCAGAACCCACCGCGTAACACGTATGCGGTCGTTAGTGTGTTATGCAGTGACTTTCCCATTGCAAAATCCCAGGTAAGGCATCATATTCTCTCATACTGTACTTCTTCAAAACAGCGCAAAACAACATAAAAAAAACGAAAAAACAAACAGAAAAAGGAATGACCAGAGGCAAACACAGTTCGAATTGTACCAAGGACAAAGACTTGTTCAAAATCTCCATACTTCTTGTAATCTTCTTAATTGGTACGTGTCCCGATCTCCTCATGGTCACTCCTATCTTTGCTGTGTTTTTCTTTATTTTTCATTTTGAATTTTTTTATTTTATTGCTTACCGTAATTGCTTGGTTGTTTCTGGGGTGATGGGTAGAGAGATCTAGGACCGCCATTATTGAAGGATGAACTAAATCGTGATAATTAAGGCATATGCGGCCCGCAAAAATAGAATGTGGCCCGCATTGTGGCCGCATCCTTAAACCCTAGTCTCCTGAAGACGATGACAAAATGCTTTGCCATTTTCGATCGCATAAGTAATATGCGAACCGCAAAGGCACCGCAAAATGGAACAGAACACCCAGTTAAAACCTTGCTATGTGTGGTGGCTTTGCGATCGCATTTCCCACTTTGATGTGGATTTTGCGATCGCATTTTGTTGTTTTATTTTTTGTGTGCGCAAGTACATTCTGCGATGGTTATGCAATTCGCATAGTGGTTTTGCAATCGCATAATCCATCACAGACTAATGTCTAATACTGCACAGCCAAGAATGCGACGAGTTTGCGGTTCGGATAGTGATTATGCGACCGCAAACCACGTCGCATTCATTTGTTTTTTTTGTTGTTTTCTTCTGTTTTCTTTTCCCTATTGCTTACAATGTCGCTCACATTTTCCCCTTATACAGATATGGCTCCTCAAAAGCATGCCGCAAAGAAAAGGGCACCATCCAGTCGTCACACATCACAGCCAAAACGTGTACCAACGGAACCCAATATGCCCAGCACCTCCCAGTCTGATGAGGAGTAACTCTTACCCTCAGTCAATCTCCAGGCCGAGGCAAGAAGGAAACACGGAGATGATTTCCATCTTCGATTTGGGGTCGAAGGCTCAAGGGAACTATATAGAGACGGACTCACCAAAAGAAAAATACTGGGTGAGAAGCAGTTGAGCCTGAATGGGCTCCAAGAACAGTACCCCCACATTCTCGTCAATAAAAAAGCGAGAAAATGGGCGTGCTTTACTGAGGCCCCTAAGGAGTACAATGAGTCACTGGTCCGGGAATTTTATGCATCTTATGGAGCTTCCAGGACGGCGCACCACAAACACAACAAAGTGTTTACTGGCATCGTACTTGTTCGGGGAAAGAATGTGTTCTGCAATAGTGAGGAGATTAATGAAGTATATTCCCTCGACTGGCAAACAGGCACACCCGAGTACGATCCCAAGTACTCAAATAGAGAAAATGAGCGTGGGTGGATAGCGTCAGTAATTGCAAAGGGGACCCCTGCTTGGATCAATCCTGGAAAGAAGATATATAAGGAGGATCTCACAAGGGAGGGTCGATTGGGCTCAGCTTCGTCACCTCCCGTTTGATACCGTCCCGGAGCGAAACTGATATAGGCATTGAGAAATCTCTCCTAATTGCATGCATCATGGTCGGTATCAAGATTGATGTGGGGACTCTAATCTTCCAGGAGATCGGTATCAGGGCAACGCAGCGTGCTACCTCGCTCAAATTTTCGTGTTTGATAACAACTCTCTATAAAGCTGTGAACGTTCCTCTCATGCAACAATCTGATAAAACCGGAAAGGAAACGAGGGACATAGACATCACACGTGTCAGTGATGCCGCTGCCCCATCAGAGACTCCACTCCAAGACCCTAACTCCCAGACTTGTGTGCCTCCTCGGGTTCCAAAGGCCTCTACTTCTGCTTCAGAGCCTGCCTCTCAGTCCAACACTGGTCAGCCTTCGTCTGCACTGCCAGCCCTCTCAAGGCTTGGTCTCATTGCCCAGCATGCCAATGCCAAGGTGGACCAGCTCTTGAAGACCTTGCCCAATCTTATCAAACAAGCCCTAACTCCGATACAAACTTCAGTGACAGCTCTCCAACAGCAACAAACATTGCTTGGGGATCGCTTACACCAGCTCGAGTTAAGGGTTGAAAAGATCGAGCGAGGTGAGGTTAGGGGTCTACCTCAGCTAAGGGAGGAGGTTAGAGTCTATGAAGACCGAACTCCACAAAATGCAAAATTTGGAGTTCGACCTATCATCACTCCTGCCCAAAGAGGGTGAGCAAGGAGCAGACACAGCTGCACCAGACCTGGGCCTAGATTTCACAACTCTGATGGCAGAATTGCACCTCAGACTACCAGAATGTCCCAACCTCCAACTCCTCCTGTACGTGTTGATATTCATGATGAGGAGACATCCGGACATTCTTCGGAGTCAGAGGGTGAAGAGGCAGAGGAGGAGGATTCATGGTCCCAGGAGGATGAAGGCCCTCAAGAGAAGGGCAAGCAGATTATTGCTCCTACAGTGGAGGATGAGGAGCAAGCAAACATTCGGAGGGCCATACAACATTCTCTAGCAGATTTGGCCGCCCCTGCAGACCCATCGGCCACTCAGCCATCAGCAGGCGAGGCTAGCAGCTCACAGGCTCCAACCCTAGTTCCCGACCAGTCCAATCAACCGGCTACCGATTCCCATAGCGCTTAGTGTGCCCCAGGGAGGCCCTTCCACTCTACTTTACGTTTATATGCATTGGGGACACTGCATGCTTTTGGTTGGGGTGGTAGCCTTATCTGTATTGTTGTATTTCTGCTTTGCGACATTAGCAACTGTAGTATATATTAGTGCTTTATGATTTTTGTACACAAGTTGTCTTTAATTAGTAGATAGTTTTCCATCTTTACTGATTAGAAATAAAATTCCCCTTGTTTTTTCTTTGCCGGGTTCTTTTTCAAAGGTGTAATAGTAGAACCAGGACAGTACAATGAAACATGTTGACCGGGATGGTGTAATTGTCTAGTCTCAAGCATGTGTGTCTGTACATAGATCATACCCTTTCAAAAAATTAACTGTGTGAACTTGAGGCTCGCTCTGTGACTTTATATCTACCTAGAGTTATGTATTTATATATGATGAAAGCCTTGAGTTGCCAAATGTTAACTCCAGGGCTTTAAACTATGTGAACCAAACAGTTTGTGTGCCATGTGTGTGAGCTCTTTGTGTAGATAATTCTTGTGTTTGCTTCTGCCATCTAGAACTTGCCCGGTTGGTTTTTCGACGCTTATAATAATTACACTTAGTTGGAGAGATGATCTTACGCATTCTTTGTTTTATTTGTGAAACCTCTTTAGCCTTTCAAGCCTACCTTTGTATAAATAATGTCACTAGTGCCCTATTTGACCCTTTAACCTTTTCTTTGCCACCTCATTACAAACCTTTCCCCTTTTGTAAAATTATTACCTCTTTTGAACCCGTTCCTCTTTGAACATAAAGAATTAGGCTAAAATCCTAAGTTGGGGGTGTGGGTCAAAATTGAAATGGGTAAGGTTATACAGTGAGGGCAAGAGCATATACCTCAAAGTGCTCATATGAATTTATGCAAGCTGCAAAATAAAATTAAAAAAATAAACAAAATAAAAAAGAAAATAAAATAAAAATAGATATATGTGTATATTTATAATATGGAGCTTTAAAGAAAATTAGAGAGGTATTTAATGTGGTTCCATATTGGGAACTAGATGCCAAAGCGGCTATGGGGTTTGAAAAGAAACAAAGTGTAAAAAGAAAAGAAAATGTGATTAGTGTTCAAGGAGGATGTAGTCACTTATATCTAAATACATATCCGACCATTCCCTAAACCTACATTACAAGCTTAAAAAGTCCTTATGGGATCTCCAACCGAGCGTTCTTAGAAGTAAGCGACGAATTAAAATAAGGGCAAGCCTATGGTATGGTATGTGGTAACACTTGAAATTCTTTTCTGAGAGTGAGTGTATTTGCGAATTAGTCCCTTTGTGTTGTCATTATAAATATTGTGATTTTGGGACTTTCTTTCTAGTGAGGGCACATGAACAGCGAGGTTGAACAGAAGTTGAGTTTTTGAGTAAAACATAAGTGTACTCAGCTGAGGGTAGCATTTATTCACGTTTTTTGTGGCTCAAAGTTCAAAAGTTGATTAGTTTTCTTTGAATATATCGATGATTCAGGAAGGGTAAAGCATTCGAAGATGCATGCTTGAAACACTAACAACAAACACTGTCCATGGTCACTATTGTTTCATGTCTTGTAATGGAGTCTAGGATAGGACAGTGTCGTCTTAGTTGCTTGAGGACAAGCAAGATTTTAAGTTGGGGGTGTTGATGTGCCAGGGAATTTCGGCACATTTTGATACAAATTGCTTAGATTTTAACTTGTTTTACATGCAATTTCCCTAGGTACTTATGTAATTTTAGTGTTTTTGCAATGTATGAGGTGAAAGGACTTAAGAGCATGGAAAAGAGTTCAAAAAGCCACAAAAAGACAAGAAAAGAGCAGAAAAGCATCGCAGAGGTGAATATGCTATCGCAATACCACATGCAAGCCGCATACTTCACATCAAGATCGCTGATCAAGACAGACTTCTGGGCAAAATTTCACATCAAGAATGCGGTCGCATATGCGATTGCATAACTTGTGTGCGAGCCGCAGAATTGCACACGAAGATCACAGACCAAAGCAGAATCCTGGGCGAAGTTCAGAGTCAGAAATGCGGTCATATCTGCGATCGCATAACGTATTTGCGAACCGTAGAAGCAACCGCAAACCAAACATGAAGTCTACTGAAGGAAGAAAATGCGACGCAAGATGCGGCCGCATTTCTGCAATGCGGATCGCACACCATGAATGCGGTGAAGGCGAGACTGGGGTTATGATCTGCGATTGACACGTCAAAAATGCGGACCACATTTTTATTATGCGACAGAAATGCGGTCGCATATTCAGCTTCAGGGCAGATTCGACCCGAAGTTTGTCTCGATTTTTGGGCCTCTATAAATAGGTCTATTACGATTTTGTGGGGGCTATCTTGTCAGACTTTGGAGCTAAAGTACAAGGCTTGAATATTACTTTCTTTTGGAAGCTTTTGGGTTAAGAATCTTTTACTTTGTAAGCTTTATGACAATTAATATTCTTTTGATTTCAGATTTTAGAATGAGTAACTAATTTCAAACACTAAGGTTGTGAACCCTAAATGGGTGTGATGTTATTGAGTGTTTGATATTGAATATATATTTAACGGTTGATTAATATTTATTTACTTCTCATTCCTTAATAATTGTTTGTGGTTGCAAACTTTAACAAACGCCATTAAATTCCATCTTTGCTTGGGAAAGCGGGGTAGAATTCGGTAGAAGTAAATATCAAAGACTCAAGGCTTTAAACCTTGTTTAATAAAATCGCTTAGGAATAAGTGGGTTTTTATTTGGCATAAACTGATTGTTCTTAATCACAACTCTTTTATATTTGGAAAAATCATAAAGAGGAAATACTACCTAACTATTGGAAAATATTGGGTAGTCACTTAGACATCAATTGCATATCAAAAAAGAATCATCCATTAGAAATATATCATATTGACATCGATAGCATTACGCTTCATTAATGGGGACACAACCTTAGTTTCTTTAATCATATTATTTGTATTCTCAATATTGCAATTAGGCTTTATTTAAAACTAAGTTCAATTCATACTTTTGTTACGATTACCTGGATAGAATTACGACTGTAGTTGAGTAATATGCTAATCAAGTAAACTTTTCATACCTATTCCCTGTGGGATTCGACCCCAACCTTGTTGGGTTATTATATTTGTCATCGACCGCTTACACGATTTATTAAAGTGTAATTTTAGCGTATCACTGAGTTACTTTTCTGTTCATTTTGTTGTTATTGAGATTCTATATACTTTGTGTTGAGCCGTGAGCCATTATTGTGAAAATATTGATATCGATGTATCCTTGGAAAGGCTGTGGCATACGGGCACTTGTGATACGAGTGATATGTTGTGTTGTTGTGAGGATAGCATGTGTGAACTGTTGCGTGGTTTGGTTGTTGTTTTGCAGAGTATAAGGGAAGCATTGCACCGTTGATGTTATACGTGGCATATGGGTAGCATCTCACTGTTGTTGCATGTACAGAGCGATACGGGTGGCTATTGTGTTATTATTTGTTAGAGTAAGAAGGGTGGCTATTACACAGACTGATAAGGGTGGCTATTACATGGAGTGATAAGGTTAGCTATTACACTGAGGGATACGGGTGGCAACCGGAGAGATAAGGGTGGCTAACGATATTGTCAGAGAGGAGTGATACGGGTGGCAATCAGAGAGATAAGGGTGGCAGTGTTAGGGATGACGTGTGATGTCTTGGGGATATTGTGTTGGTGATCTTCGTGTAATGGAGTGTTTTTCCTTGTGTATGACGTACCCCTTGTGTGGCCTATCTTGTTGCTTCGTTGAACTACTCGATGTCTTTGATGCTACTTGTTGACTTGGGCTACAGCAGTACACCCGCACAAGCATACACAGTAGCATGCCACTTGTACTAGCTCAAGAGTATGAAACTTGATGTATATTTATCATGCCCATATGTTCTTGTATAATCTGTGTTCATGTTGCTATTGAGCCCTATAACCATGTCAGGAGAATTATGATTGTAAGCCTGTGATCATGCCGGGCGGATTGTGATTGTGAGCCTGTGACAATGCCGGGCGGATTGTTACTATAAGCCTGTTACTATTCCGGGTGGATTGTTATTGTCAGCCTGTGACTATGCCAACCGGATTGTGATTTTGGCACCTGAGTTGTCTCTGCGGTTGTGATACGTGATGTGGGCACAAGGTGTTATGAGTATATGATGGTGGGGTGAAACCCGGGACTTGTGGCTATGACATGAGGTATCACGGAGTGATCTCGTTGTGAAACTTGTGTTCGACGGCTTGATTAATTGGTTTTTGTGTTCCATATTTTTTTTTAATGACACTTCACGGTGATCATGTTGCTTTACTATCTATATCACATGTTGATTTTGTTGCCATTTACTGATCACTATTTTCCATTATTAGCTTTATACTTCTATACTGCACAGGTTATTTTGCCTTGTGAGTTGTCTTGGCTAGTACCTCGTCACTACAGCACTGAGGTTAGTCTTGATACTTACTGGGTAATGGTCGTGGTGTACTTATACTACACTTCTGTACATTGTTATGTAGAGCCAGGTATTGGAATATCGGACCCGCCAGAGTTAGCCTGTTGATCGCAAGGATTCAAGGTAGACCTGCTTAATCATCGCAATCCCTTGGAGTCTCTTCGTTACATTGTACTATCAGTTTGCCATTTGAACATATTGTATTTTGATCCTTGAGATCATTCCATGTATTTAACTAGAATTTGTGACTTTGTACTACCAGTCTTGGGAACATATTATGATTATTGCCGCGTAGGCCTATTCCGCTTTTGTCTCGACTTAAACTATATCATTGTTAGTAATCGGCTTACCTAGTCTTAGAGACTAGGTGCCATCACGACATCCTACAGAGGGAAATTGGGGTCGTGACAGTAGTCCCTTGACTGATGGCCGTAAGTCCCATGGTATTCGCACCACAAATTAGGATCCCTTTGAATGGGACCGGGTCTCATTGGTTTAGTAAACCATGCCTTCTTAATGTTCATCATAGCCGACACTAGTGCGACTACACTGATGTTGAAGTTGTATTCGGAAAGCTTGGGGTAGGAAGAGTCCCGAGAACCCGATATCTCCTTGTCCAGCAATGATCTGTTATTCATCCGCGATCACCTCTCCTATAGATAGTGAATCTTTTCGCCGACCGGAAACCTCTGCCGCATCCTTCGGCCCTTCCATAAGGCATAAACTGACCTCTTAAAGACGGTCGAAATCATCCTTTAGTTTCTCTTAGTAGTCTCCCAGTCTCAACCCGTGGTTCACGCCAGGAAGCCGAGCTAATCATCCTCAATTCTTATCTTTGACTTGTACCGGTTGTGAACATCCTCCCATGTTGTTTCCTGTAACTCGAGCAAACTTTCCTTCAACTTTTGAGAAGCATAAGAAGTTCTCGGATTCAGCCCTGTAGTAAATGCTTCAGTTGCCCATTCGTTCGATACGGTCGGCAGCAACATCCTTTCTTTCTGGAATCTGGTCATGAACTCCCGTTGAAATTTAAAGTCTCCTTGTTCTATCCTAAATATGTCGGCCTTTCGGGCTTGTACCTTTCTGGCCCGGCATGAGCTTTGATTAAAAAATCTGCGAGCATCTCGAAGGAATCTATTGAGTGCTTGGGTAAGAGCGACTACCATGTTAGGGGCCCCTGTCATGAGGGTCTCTCGGAATTTCTTTAGTAAAACTTACTCAATCTCGTGTGGAGCTAAATCATTCCCTTTCACCGTCATTGTGTAGGTGGCGATATGCTCCCGAGGATCCGAAGTCCCATCATACTTCGGCACGTTGGCATTTTAAACTGCCGCGGGATCAATTCAGGCACCGTGCTTGGTTTGAACGGCAGCTAGATGTATTTCTTTGAATTTGGTCTTTTCAACACTGGTGGTGCTCCAGGACATTGATCCATTTGGGCATTTATTTCCCTCACAAACCGCATGTGTTCGTTTTAAAGGGATCATTCTCATTGTTGTTACCGGATCTGCTATTGTTCCACCCGACCCTGTCGAAGCCGACTTCGCGCCTTGGGGTGTTGTTGTCTTACCTCTGCATTGTTTAGCTTTTGGGAACGCCAGGAGGAATTGGACCTCGCGCATTCACATTTTTGGAAGCACCCGACAATGCCTGCCTAAACCCCGTCATGACCTGATCCTATCGTGGGAGGTGGTCCATGATGGCATCTTGTTGCTCCCTCAGTGTAACAGCCCGACTGGTCGTTTATGTTTTATGACTTGTACGCGTAGTCGGAGTGAAATTTCGGGAAGTTCGGAGTTGATTCGGATGGAAAATTATCATCTCGGAAGCTTCAAGTTGGAAGAGTTGACTAAGGTTTGACTTTTGATTCAACGATCTCGGATTGTGGCTTGAAGGTTCCAATAGGTTTGTGTGAGGATTACGGACTTGGGCATATGTTCGAGTCCAGCAGTGTGGAAAGTTGACGTTTTGAATGTTTAAGAATTTCCTACGTTTGGTTTGAAGTGGACTTTGGTGTTATGGATGTCCATTTGGGTTTGGAGCCTTTGAATAGGTTCGTATCGTGATTTTTGACTTGCACGCAATGTTTGGCGTCATTCGGTAATGTTTAAGTATGAATCGGATACGTTTGGCGAAGTTTGTTTTTAAATGTTAAAAGAAGGTTTTGATCATCGATCCGTAGTTTTGATGTTGTTTTGGTGTGACTTGAGGCTTTGAGAAGGTTCCTGTTGTGTTTTGGGACTTGGTGATGAGATTGGATGGGGTCCCGGGGGCCTGGGTGTGATTCGAAGTGGTTTCGGACTATTTTTCCTTGTTTTGCAACTGCTGGTGTGGTGTTTGGTTTTGTTCTTCACGAACCTGAAGAGTGTCACGCGTTCGCAAAAAAAGACTATTTTGGCTGCTAGGATTTGCTGTTCGTGAATGCGAGGAGGCTCACGCGAACGTGGAGAAGGACCTTGTCCTGCTTCGTGAACACATAGGCTCCTCACAAGGTTAGATAGGAGACTTACCTCGCTCCGAAGTTCCATAACTAGCTTCAACGCCTCTCTAAATACAAAATTCTAGGGTTTCCTCTAAAATCCCATGGCCACAAACTCAAGTACGTAATCTATTCCCAATTCCATGTCCAATTTCGTGGTCAAAATCAAAAAATACCAAATTTTAGGTTTTCTTCGAAAATCCCACATTTCTGTAAAATTCCATGTTTAAATCCATAGATAACTCATGTATTTAACTTACAACAAGTGGGAATGACTTATCTCATAATAGATGATGAAAATCTCCCCTCCAAGAGCTAAAACATATAGCCCAACCAAGTGAAAATGAGAGAGAAATGAACCAAATCCCGTATAAAAATCAAGTCTGCCCAAGTCCTTCCCCTTCACGATCGCGGAATTACCCTCGCGAACGCGAAGGCCAGGCTAGCCTTGTCCCAGATTTCTTCTACCCAAACGCGACCAGTGAAACATTATCATGAACCTTTTCCTTAACATCCTACGCGAACGCGAAAGCCAAAACTTCCTCCTCGGACCAAAACCTTATGCGATCGCGAACTAATCCCTGAAATCCGAAGAACAATCTTCCAAACCCAGGCCACTCGCTAACAATTCGCGCTCGCGGCTCATTGCACGCGAACGCAATGAAGCAACTAACAAAACTTCGTGATCGCGAAGAACAACTTCTCCCAGCTCCCAGTCAACACTATGTGATCGCGAGCCTATCTTCGCGACCGTGAGTAACAAATTTGACACTAGAAACCAGCAACTACAAGACGAGATAAAATGGTTCGAAACCACCCCGAAAAACACTCGGACCCCCGGGACCCCATCTAATCACACCAACAAGTCCCAATGCCATACCAAAAATTATCCGAAGGCTCGAAATGCAATGAATAAGATTAAAATCATGAACGGATGATCAAAATCTTTCTTTCAACTTTCAAACATTCAAACTTCGGCAAACGCATATGAATCATATATAGCAATTCCAGAATGATGCTAAACTTTACGTATATGTCAAAAATCATGATACGATCCTATTCTAAGGCTCAGAATCACAAACAGACATCTCTAATGCCAAAGTCCACTTCAAATCAAACTTAGAAAATTCTAAAACCTTCAATATCAACATTCCACAATAAGCGCCGAAACGCTTCCGGACCACCCTATACTCAACCCAAACATATCTCCAAGTCCAAAATCATCATACGAACTTATTAGAACCTTCAAATCCTGATTACGAGGTTGTTTACTCAAAAGTCAAACATCGATCAACTTTTCCAACTTAAAGCTTCTAATTTGAGAATTTTCCTTCCAAATCAACTCCAAACTTCTTGAAACTCAATTCCAACCGCATGTGCAAGTCATAAAACATGAAGTGAAGCTATTCAAGGCCTGAAACTACCGAACGATGCGCTAAAGCTCAAAACGACTGATCGGGTCATTACATGCAAGAATAATAAAGTTGTTGAAGGGATTGGTATGTGCATGTTAGTCCTACATGGTGGTTGAGACGTAGTACTACACGATGTTCTCTTTGCACCAACAATTCGTTGAAATGTTATTTCAATTTCAATTTTGGTTAGGCTAGGATTTGACTTGTTTTGTCATGGCAGTTCCGCTAAGTTGACTTTTGGTTCAACATTATTTGGTTTTGGTCATGTGACACAAGGTTTAATTATTATGGATTTGGATTATGATTCATTTAATAATATTTCTAGTTTTTCTATTTTGTTTCTTCACATAAATATGATAGTGATGTAAACATAAGGCATGCTAGACTAGGTCATATTGGCCAACAAAGAATGCAAAGAATAGCAAAACAAGGCTTGATTTCCAACATTGAACATGTTGATTATGAAAATTGTCTAGCTGGAATATTTGTAGGAAAACCTTTTGGTCAGGAGACTAGAGCTGAATATCCTTTGCAATTAGTCCATTCGGGCATTTGTGGGCCTATGGAAGTTAGGGCTAGGCATGGATCGAGTTATTTCATCACATTTATTGATGACTTTACCCATTTTAGTTAAGTCTATTTAATTTATCACAAATCAGAAGCAATAAGATGTTTCCAATGCTATATGAGCATAGTGGAAAATCAATTAGACAAGAAGATAAAAGCTCTTCGAACTGATCGCGGTCGTGAATACTTATTAACCCTGTTTAATAGTTTATGTGATTTAAAGGGAATAGGTCATCAGTTTAATAATCCAAATATTCCAGAACAAAATGGTACTGCGAAAAGAAGAAACAGAACGCGCCTAGAAATGGTTAGGTCTATAATGGCAAAATCCAACCTCTCAATTAGTTACTGGGGTGATGCGTTGGTTACTGCCACATATGTACTTAACCAAGTGCCTACAAAAGCAGTTACCACTACTCCATTTGAGTTATGGACTAGAAGACAACCTGGCTTAAGTGTGTTAAGACCTTGGGATTGTGCTTCCTATACACATGATTCCTCTCACAAATATAGTAAACAGGGCCCGAGGGGAAAGAAAACTATATTTATAAGATACTCTGAAACCTCAAAGGATTATGTGTTTATAAGTCAGCAAGATAGTGGGAGTGTAACTGAGTTTTAATCACGAGATGTCACATTCTTAGAGGATGATTTCCCTAATAAGGGAGAGGTGGATCAAGTCCTAACCTTATTTGAGATAATGGATCAAGAAGTACAAGGATCACTTTATTCGAGTGGGAGAATTTTAGCAGATAATGATTAAGTTTTTCGTCAACGACCTTCTTCATCACCATATGCGAATGAATGTAATACATCTACATTAAGGGGAAGTGACCAAATGGATATTGCTTCAAGTGGGAGCGAGATGGGCACAGATCTTGTTCCAAGGGAGAGCAAGATCAATGTTCTTGATCCTTGTGGGAGCAACATTGACCCAAATGGGAACAATGATGAATCACAAATAAAACTTGGTTCTCGTAAAAAGATTCATCACTAGCAAGTTGATATTAAAGGCGGTAAACTATTTATGATGCTCCTACAAGAAAAAAAACGAGCATAAAAATGTAAAATAGGCTCTCCCATGCCCTTCTAAGGATAAATGGACAAAAGCAATGGAAGTTGAATTGGAGTCTATGATAGTTTACAAAGTTTGGGAATTGGTTGACCTCCCTGAAGGACGCAAAGCAATTGGGAGCAAATGGGTTCTCAAAATTAAACCCAAGACTGATGGTACAGTTGAGAGATATAAGGCTCGACTAGTTGCGAAAGGGTATAAATAGCATAAAGGAATAGACTACGAAGGGACTTTCTCGCCTGCTGTACGATTTACCTCTGACCTAGTTCTAGCTATTCTTGCATGCTTGGAACTTGAATTACATCAGATTTATGTAAAGACTACCTTTCTCAATGGAGAACTAGATGAAGAAATCTATATGGAACAACCTGAGCATTTTATTGAAAAGGGCCACAGACAGAAGGCTTGTAGACTTTTGAAGCCTATTTATGGCCTCAAACAATCTTCATGGCAGTGGTATATACACTTTCAGAATGTTCTCGTATCCAATGGTTTTACCATGATGGATGAAGATCATTGCATTTATACCAAGAGATCAAGAAACAAGCTGTTATTTAACATTGTACATACTTATAGCTGGAAATGATAAGGAGTTTATAACCGAGAAAAATCCATGGTTATCAGCCCACTTTGAGATGAAAGATATGGGTGAAGCTGCATATATTCTCAGAGTTAAGATTTCAAGAGATTGTCCAAAGAAACTATTGTATCTTTCACAAGATAATTGCGTTAGAAAAGTTATTGAACGATTCAATATGTAAAGTAGTAGCCCAGTTGACACTCCTATCAGTAGA
Source organism: Nicotiana obtusifolia (assembly GCA_002018475.1). NCBI lineage: Eukaryota > Viridiplantae > Streptophyta > Magnoliopsida > Solanales > Solanaceae > Nicotiana > Nicotiana obtusifolia. The sequence continues at coordinate 146,904 of MCJB01027126.1, read as the reverse complement.
GGGCATGCCTCGGGAAGTCGTATGTGTCCTAAGACTCCTGAAGAGACTGAAAGAATGAGTTGAGTTCCTTATATGAGCGTAGTCGGAAGTCTAATGTATGCTATGGTATGCATTAGGCCTGACATCTGTCAAGCAGTTGGCTTGATAAGTAGATATCAAACCGACACAGGTTTATCACATTGGCAAGCAGTAAAGAGGATCGTGAGATATCTGAAGGGAAGTGCTGGTTATGACCTTTGTTATCAAGGCGGCAAGGGTCCGTGATTAGTTGGATACAGTGATGCTAACCACGGAGGAGACCTAGGCGAAAGGAAGTCTACCTCTAGATATGTTTTCTTACTAAGTGATGGTGTCATATCATGGAGTAGTAAGAAACAATCATGTTTATCACTATCTACAGTGGAAGCCGATTACGTGGCTCTCGCATCAGCAGCACAAGAAGCTGTTTGGTTGAAAAAGTTCTTGGAACACTTATTGGATATCTTAGAAAATTCTTAACAAATTTTAGTCTACTGTGACAGTGAAGCTGCAATATCCTCTACCAAGAACCCAAAGTTTCATTGTAAAACCAAACATGTATATATCAAGTATAACCATGCGAGAGACATGATTAGACACAAGGTAGTGAATGTGAAGTATGTTTCTGCAAAAGATATGTTAGCAGATCCTGACCAAACCTTTGTCTAGATATGCATTTGTGAGACACACTAGGTCTCAAGGCTTACATAGACTTTGATATACTTCATTTTATTATTATTTTTCCTTGTTCACAAAACTAATGTTCTTTGATTATCAACACAATTGAATTACATACATGCATATTTTATTGTTGAATGTTATGTACATTCTTTGTTCTTATTTTGATAAGTGTGTCGAGTAGAGAAGAGGTTGGCCTTCTCACACAGGCACCTAACTCCTTATCTTAGTGATGTGAGGAGATGAGACATGATTGTAAGAAAGTTTATTATAAGGATAATTCGAGAGCTATTCGCTTAAAATCAGAATGTCGCTTAAACAATGACATATGGTCATTTGGGTGAAAAATGTTCACCTAGTATACTTTGTGAGCCAGATATAAGTTAAATGAGATTTTATAGATCAAGGAACTCAAATTTAGATACTTATGGTGTCTAAATATCATATGTACAACATTCTTTATGAGATAAAGGCATACACTCCTTTGGAAAAAAAGAGAAAATATTGTAGCACGTGTTTCATACCATGTGTGCTAATGTCGACCAATTGGGTTAATATAAGTCCATTCTCAACTTATTGTTGTGTGAGACCTAGAGCTTTTATGGTGGCTCAAGATTTTATACCCTCAAAGTTTCTAATCAGATACACGAGACTTAGTGTGATGTTAGCTATCTTAGTTTGTTTCCAAAGGACCATGAACAAAAATTCGGTCTAGTGGAGCATATCTAGAAAAACAATCATACTAATGTTAAGGGGATCGTGTGAAGAGGAAGATCATTAATGAAATCTCATTTATTTGTGTTCACTACTGCACCGGTTATAACTTATGAGTTATGATTGTGAATACAAGAAATTATGATGAATGGGATTTTGAAATTATGTCAAACTGTGATTCATATGATCTAGGCTACTGCATACTTTATGATCTACTTTTGCACTCGATGAGAGGCTATATACTCCTAGCAGATGTATAGCACTTAGCTCTCACAGTATGTTGGTCGCACGGTCTAGTTCCATGTATGAATGATTAAGGAAATAAGTGGAGAATGTGTTTCTCATATCAGATGAGCACTCCCATTATGCATGAGTGGGAGATGAAGAAACTTTTGGGTCCATCCTTAAGGGGTGCTTTAAGGCCCAATAGGGTTATTAGTTAACCTAGTGTTTCCTACATAAATTCACTTGCAGTGTACTCTCTACAGTATTATTCTACACTCTTCTCTCGCAATTCCAGTTAGGGGTTTGGACTGTGGAATAGGCGATTGCTCCAATATACCGTGATAACCACCGCCGACTTGTAATTCCAGCTGCAGTTCATCTGTTTTCGCTTCCGCTACAAAGAAAAATTAAGTTCTATTTTATGATTTATGCACAATCTAATGTGTTTAGATTTATCGCATTCCAATATTAAGTAATAAGTTTCCAAACTTATTAGAGTGTAAGTAGTTAAATTTTGGTTTTTCTCATTAATAATAATAAATTAGTAAAATAAATACTTATCTAATATTTTTTAGGGAGAATTCAAAATATAAATTGGACAAGTAAATGAAAAAGAGAGAGTAGTAAATTTATGATAGACCGAAGGCAACATAGTCTTGCTATATAAATGTAGTACGAAAAACTTCCGTCTGGCGTTCATGTGAAACGCAAAACTCGTATAAGTCAATATTAATTCGTCAACAACAACAACAATCTAGTGTAATCTCATAAGTGGGGTCTGGGGGATAGTGTGTACGCTGACCTTACCCTACCTTGTGAAGGTAGAGAGGCTATTTCCGAAAGACCCTCGGCTTAAGAAACAGTAAACAAAAAACAACCAACCAACTTCCAAAAGCTAATTGTTTTTGTATATGGGTAAAATCAAGCTCATGGTGCATCCTAACCTCCGAGAAGATAAGCCAGGCTCGAGATATGGAAATAAGGGACCGAAACCGAGCCAAAGTCCCACCGGGCTAGAACCTAGGGGCATGATGCCTGCCTTCGAGGATATTGAGGCCATGATCCCGGAATCGGTCCTAACCTCGCACGACTTCAAAGAATATTATCAGACGATCCAGCATGGCCAACAGAAGGCCGAAATATCGGTGACCGGTCGAATGATACGCGAGAAGCTCGGCACATATCGATAAGGAACCGACAATCAGCGAATCAGATAATTTTTTACCTTTTATAGAGTTGTACCTAAAATAGGACTCCCCTACTATGTAAAAGGGGTCTAATAATTCATTTCAGACACTGTAACACACACTAAAAAGCAATACATTATTATTTTTTCCGTCTTTATGCTCTTGTTCTTTTTTATCGACACAGGTTGTGGTGAGCCTGGCTTGAAAGCGACTATTCCATCGAAGCTGAAACTATCCAACTCGTGTGACTTGAATTTATTTTATCTTTATTTATTCATAGCAACTTAATTTATCGCTATATGCCATGTTAATCCGCGTATCCTTAAAATCACTTACAAATTTAATTGTTATCTGATTTTGAGGCTAGGGATAATAGCTGCAATTAGATACAAATTCTCGTAACACACCCTCTATTACACACTTTTCTTTGAAGTATCATTGATTCCAGGTTAAGATCGAAATGCCACACCCACAGTCTGACCCTCTAAATACGATATAGAGTCTAGTCATAATGGCGAAAACAACAATGTACCACCCGCTAACGAGGTGCCTCTACTCAATCTCGATGGAATCCTGTTGGCGGATCCCATCGACGCCAGTTCGCATGTGGCTGTCAACACAAATTTTACTGTCCCGTCAACAGCGTACACAGGGAAGCCCGATCAATAGCCCAGAATACGTACGACGGTGAAAATGATGGGATCAACTGGCGAATATCACGTTTTATTCTCCGCTAAGTGTTGCTCCTTCTACTGAGAGGGTGTTTAGTTTTACATACTAGTACTACCCCATATGTACTGACGTTCTTTTTGCCGGGGGCACTTCCTCTTTAATGGATGCAGGTGGTTCTACAGCATGTTTTATTAATTGGTCATAGCAGCACACCCTCTCCTCAGCTGATTTGCTGAGCCCCACTTCATTTCGGGGTCCTGTATCTTCTATCCTTTCTATGTAGCATTTTGAGGTATAGCAGGGGCCTTGTTGCCGGCACTGTCATAGCACTTTTTTATTCCTATTAGAGGCTCCGTAGACATTGTGTGGGTTGTGTCTGTTTTTTTTTTCTTGAAAAGTTAAACTAAAAATGTTGTAATTATATCATCTGTGCCACTTTAACTATGATGTACAATGTACTAACTTGTGTAAGATTGTTCCCCCATTAACTTGTGCATTGCTCTAATTTTCAGTATATGGCGCCTAGGAAGAAAGCAAGAACTGGCCAAGGAGCCAATGCCACCCCAGGAGTGGCAGTTGACCCTTTAAATGATGATGCGGATGAACACCCGAGGTGTGAGAATATTCCCCCAACTACTACACTGCTTGATTCCACTACACCTGGTCAGACCACACAAGTTCCGACACCTACGGAGGGTGCAACGATCCCTCCAAATGATATTCTAGTTCCACCTCCAGCCCCAGCTTCCGGTCCTGGTGTATCTAATGGGGATCTTAGAGGAGCCATAAAGATATTGGCTCAAATAGTGGATTCCAAGGCCAAGAGATCATACACTGCACCAACTTCTTCTAGTCAGCCAGGGGATTCCACTAGTTCCAAAGTGAACAGATTTCTCCAGTTGGACCCTCCAGTGTTCACTGGTACTGATCCTGAGGAGGACCCCTAGGATTTTATTAACGAGATGGACAAGACCTTCCGAGTTATGCGTGCTACTCGGACAGAGGGAGCAGAGTTGGCCTCCTGCCGCCTGAAAAGGGTGGCCTATTCTTGGTTTGAGATTTGGCGGATTCTCGTGAGAAGGGGAGCCCTCCGGCGAGATGGAGTGAGAAAGCTGATGCTTTTATTGATCATTTCATGCCTGCCGAGACTAAGGCAGCCCGTACCGAGTTTGAGAACCTGAAATAGGGAAGCATGAGTGTGTGGGAGTATCATATGAGATTCACGCGCTTGTCCAAATATTCCATCTACATGTTGCCTACTATGGAGGCTAGAGTGCGCCGGTTTGTCCAGGGCCTTAGCCCCTTAGTTATTAATGAGGAAGCTAAAACTACCTTGAATTCCGATTTGAACTATGGTAAGATGGTGGCATTTGCTCAAGCCACAGAGACCCGCAAGCTGAAGAATAGAATGGAGTGAGAGAGTGGCAACAAGGCCCGGTCAGCGGGCAACTTCAGTGGTACTACTAGTAGTGGTGGTGGTAGGACAACTTTCAGGGGAGGGTCATCAGGGCCGTCCTAGACTTTTGCTCGGTCTTCAGTCAGTGCACTGCCATCGGGGCCCAATCAGTAGCTGGGGAACCATTTTAGACCCAGCCAGGGCATCAGGGGATCCGACCAGCAGAGTCGGTCTGGTGGGATATTTCAGCAACAACAGAGGCACCCATGGCCTAGGTGTAGAAAGACGCACTTTGGGCCCTGTTACAAGGACCAGTCAATATGCTACGGGCGTGGTATGAGGGGTCACATTCAGAGGGATTGATGTTCGTCTCACTAGAGCATGGGCAGAGGTACAGTACAACACAGCCAGCCAGTTCTGCAGCTACTACATCTATAGCACCTCCCCAGCTCGAGGCACCCAAGCACCCGCAAGGTGTGATGCAACTAGGGGTGGCGCACAGAGTTCAGGAGGACCTACTCGTTTCTATGCTATGAGGGGTTGCCAGAGTTAAGAGGCTTCTCCAGATATTGTCACATGTTTATTGACTATCCAATCTCATGACGTATATGCTCTTATTGATCCTGGTTCCACTTTGTCCTATGATACTCCCTATGTTGTTATGGAATTTGGGATAGAATCGGAACAACTCCATGAGCCGTTCTCTGTATCTACTCCGGTTGTTGAGTCTACTGCGGCCGCGCAAGTTTATATGGATTGTGTTGTCACGGTACGTGGTCGATTTTGATGTAATAACAGGGATGGATTGGCTTTATTCATGTTTCGTGAAGCTTCACTATCGAACCAGAACTGTTAGGTTTGAATTTCCAACCGAGTTAGTGATTAAATTTAAGGGGGATAATGTGGTGCCGAAGGGTAGGTTTATTTCTTACCTTATCTAGTTTGGGTTACGGACACCGACGCTGAGGCACCTATACTTGAGTCTGTGCCTGTTGCGAATGAATTCCCGGAGGTCTTTCCGGATAAACTCCATGGGATCCCGCCAGACAGGGAGATTGATTTTGGGATTGATATGACGCCAGGCATGCAGCTTATATTTATTCCGCCCTAAAGAATGGCACCAGTAGAGTTGAAAGAGCTAAAGGATCAATTGAAAAATTTGCTAGAGAAGGGTTTCATCCAGCCGAGTGTGTCGCCTTGGGGCACACCGGTTCTATTTGTAAGAAAGAAAGATAGGTCGCGAAGAATGTGTATTGACTATCGGCAGCTCAACAAGGTTACAATCAAGAATAGATACCCACTGCCAAGGATAGATGACTTGTTTGATCAATTGCAGGGTGCTAAGTACTTCTCCAGGATCGATTTAAGATCGGGGTATCACCAATTGAAGATCAAGGAACAGGATATTTCGAAAACAACTATCAGGACCCGGTAAGGGCACTTTGAATTTCTGGTAATGTATTTCGAGCTAACAAATTCCCCCGCAGCTTTCATGGATCTTATGGATCGGGTCTTCAAACCTTTCATCGACTCCTTCGTGATAGTGTTTATTGACGATATTCTTGTTTATTCGCGGAGTGGGGAGGACCATGTCAATCATCTCAGGGCATTTTTGCAGGTCCTGTATAGCACCAGTTATATGCAAAGTTTTCGAAATGTTAGTTTTTGCTTGAATCTGTTACGTTCTTGGGTCATGTTGTCTCTAGAGAAGGAATTGAGGTTGACCCCCAGAAAATCTCAGCCGTGAAGAATTGTCCTAGACCTACTACTCTACAGAGATTCGCAGTGTTTTGGGCTTAGCTGGATATTACAGAAAGTTTGTGGAAGGGTTCTCTTCTCTTGCTCTCCGTTGACTAAATTGACACAGAAGGCAGTTAAGTTCCAATGGTCAGATACTTGTGAAAGAAGATTCCACGAATTGAAATCAAGATTGACTACGGCACCGATAGAGGATACAGATGGATTTGTGGTATATTGCGATGCTTCAAGGATCAAACTTGAGTGTGTATTAATGCAACATGGCAAGGTGATAGCGTATTCTTCTAGACAACTCAAGAATCATGAAAAGAACTATCCAACACACGACTTAGAGCTTGCGGTGGTGGTATTTGCATTGAAGATTTGGCGTCATTATTTGAATGGGATCCATGTGGATATATTCACGAACAAAAGGAATTGAAACTGAGGAAGAGAAGATGACTTGAGTTACTCAAGGATTACGACATCGACATGCTATATCATCCGGGGAAGGCTAATGTTGTACCGGATACTCTTAGTCGAAAATCTATGGGTAGTTTAGCTCACTTGGAGGCATATCAAAGGCCGTTAGCCAAGGAGGGTCATTGGGTGGCTAGTTTGGGATTTCGTCTTGCGGACTCTAGTAAAGGAGGGGTGATTGTGCAAAATAGGGCTGAATCGTCGTTTGTGGTGGAAGTCAAGGAGAAGCAATTCAATGACCCGTTGTTTGTATAATTAAAGGAGGGGAATCATAAGCATAAGACCATGGCCTTTTCTCTTGGCATTGGATGATGGTACCCTAAGGTACCAACGGCGGTTATGTGTTCTAAATGTGGATGGTCTCCTGGAAAGAATCATGACTAAGGCTCACACTGCTAGGTATTCCATGCACCCGAGCTCTAAAAAGATTTATCATGATTCTAGGGAAGTCTATTGGTGGAACAATACGAAGAGAAATGTAGCGGACTACGTGGCGAGATGTCCAAATTGTCAGCAAGTGAAGGCCGAACACCAAAGACCTGGTGGGTTTGCATAGAACATAAAAATTCCAATGTGGAAGTGGGAAATGATTAACATGGACATTGTGGTAGGACTAACTTGTACTCCTGGAAAATTCGACTCGATTTGGGTGATTGTGGATCGACTCGTGAAATCAGCACATTCACGTCTAATTTTTTGAAGAAATTACAGCAAGGTTTTGGTACTCAAGTGAATCTTAGTACAACCTTTCACCCGCAGACTGACGATCAGGCAGAGTGGACTACTCAAACGCTTAAGGATATGTCGCACGCTTGTGCTGTTTTCTCCCATTCTTCACACTCTGCTGCAAAATTGCGGTCTTCAGCCATAGAATGAATCCATTAGAACCCCTGTTGGGAATCACCCACTCTGACTAGGTCCCTAATATAAGCCAAACACCAGTGCCCTGTCAGCACATAAACACTCCCAAAGAAGCAACTAGATGAATTATTTTCCTTGTACATCACATCCACAAGAAGCATAAACTATGAGTCTTCCCAAAACCTGCGCATGAATCGATAAAGCAAAATATAGAACACATTCATTAAGTCCTTTGCTCGAATTACCCCTAATGTTTTCTTTTCTTAGCCATAAATAATTCATCAATGCATCGATAACCAAAAGCTCCACAACTTGACAACCACGCAATCCAATCGTAGACGGTGGGCTCCCCCACTTAGCTTTAAACTACCATCAAATACTGTAGAACCCACAAAGATTCCTCCTTCTGAATTACCATGATCTCGCACTGTTATCTTACCAAATTTCTCATTGTCCCTTGTTAAACTGTTCATGAACATTCCGAACTATCAGCCACAATCGCATATTCAACCTTCTGCCGGGTAGTAAATATAACTCTTCGTAGAAACTTCATCAAAATCATGCAACCACTAACCTGTCCATAGGAGATAGCCCACCTGTGGAATTCCACACCGATGTCTTCCAATGATGTTGCACAGGGTACAACTACCACGAAATCAGTAAACCCTCCTGAGCCCATGCTTGCCCGCCACCTGTAAGAGTTTGTTGATTCCCCAAAGACATCAACTAAAAGTCCGACAACACATTCCAAACTCGGAGTCACATTGCATACCAAAAATGATAAGCAAGTTTTTCACACTCCTCTTCTTCCCGAGCAAACCCCCCTCTCTACCATGCTTAATCTTCCTCAGTACAGTAGCCACCACTTCAAATAAAATCTGTAGACCTAGTCACTGTCCACCATGATTCCCAAATCGCACTAAGATTTTCTAACGGCATGTGGCTATCCTACCACATAATCCATATGCTACTCTTCCACTCTCACTTCGGTTAAACCATCTCCTTTAAGCAACTTCTCGACCTCTACTCTTCATACTTGTCCTGCTTGCAATTCAACCACCGCGATACACCTCCCGCCATGTCCTTCCTCATTCTTCACTACCAAATGTTGCAACAAATCAAAATCTATCTCTGTAGCACATGAACAAATAAATTGCTACCAAATCTATGTGTCCTCGAAGATCATCTTTCTCAAGCCATCAGCATTTGAAACACCGATATTCGATTCTGAAACCACTACACACTGCCATTTCTGACAATCGCTTCTTAGACACTATTTCGCCACACCCTGCCCCGAAGGCAAATCAAAGAACACCACAACACCAGAACCTTAATACGTTCAAAATTGGACGATCACACCACATCACAAATGAAAATTCCACCATGCTCGAAAATATCAGGTCTCGTTACTCCATCAACCAAAGCCTGAACATCCATAGTCTGATTGCCTTTCCTCCACTGGAATTAAATGTCGAACCTCTAAACTACAAACTGAGAAATCCTTCTTGTGAGTCATTCACTACCGCGATGCATAAATAAGCAGCCTACCATTTACATCAACATTGCACGATAACCACTCATGAACATCATAACAATCCGTGCATAGCCTCAAAACCATAGGCTATACTATAACAAAGCTAAAACGACAGAACACCCTTCCACAGGATGACGACAATAGCTCGCTCGAATACCTAGAGAGATACATCATGCGCTACATTTGTAAAACCCCTGCAACTTTTTTGATGCCCCATTGATAACAAGAACTCAACATCATGTAAGAGTGAGTAGTAAGGAAATGAAGGCAAAAGCCTCGATGGAATCAAATCGCACGAAGAGGAATCAAGAAGTGAAGTGCTCCTCTAGGTTTCTCCTTAAATTTTCCCTAATTTCCATGAATTTCCATGTTAAAAACCTTTATAAAATCCAAGTATTTAACATGTAATATGGGAAAATCAGTTACCTCGAGTTCCTTGATGAAAAACCCCTCAAAATAGCTCCCCAAATTCGGTCATCCAAGCAAAAAATTAGAGAAATGAGAGCTAAGTCTCGAGTTAAAAGAACCCTTTTTCCAAGCGAATTTCGCACCAGTGGACATCCAACCGCACTTGCAGCGTCGCTTTTGCGACAAAACATCGCTTATGCAGAGAAGCACTGGAGGCCATTGATGTTTAGCGTAAAGCATATATATTTTTATGTATATCGCCTCATATACGACTCTTGCTTCGTGAAATTGGGATGTTAAATGATACGATTCATATTAATTTAAAGTGGTTTTATGTGTAAGAATGAATCGGGAGCAATTGGGAGCGAAACGCACAACATTTGAGCCTAAACGAACAAAAATTGGACGAAGTGCATATTTGGGCGCCACAGGCAGCGCCTGGCGCCACCTGTGGCGCTAGAGGAAGAAAGATCACTGGAAGCAGCGCCCTGGTGGGCGCCTGGCACTACCCAGGGCGCAGATGACAGGATTTTCTCCAATTTCGCCCGAGACAAGGTTATTTTCGGCCCTAGACCTACCCAAAACGTATAAAAGGAAAACAAAACCTAATTTTGAAGGGGGGAGACGCCACTTTGGAGCAAAAACACACAAGGGATCGTGAGGAAGCGAAAATTCTCAGTTTTCTTCAATCTTTTTCTAGTATTTTTCAATTGATTCAAACTTATGATATTGTGTAATCATATCATGAGTGGCTAAACACCCATTGTTCTGGGGTTGTGATTAGCTATGAATATTGTTGTTAACTTTACCTTGATTATAATTCACCAACATATGGTATTTTCTTCAATTCTGTGTTTTCTTGCTTAATTGTCTGGCCAGCCGTTAGGTTCTATCTACTATGTATGCTATGCTTGGGAAAGCCGGGTTTAGATTCGAGAAGAGCTGGAGAGAGCATGATCTTTAACCCTTAGGGGGAGCGGATTTGTGGTTAGGATAGGAATATACCTAATCATCATGCTTAATTAAATATCGTGATCTTATTGCATTCTTAATAGATTGATTTCATAGGAATATAGACGTTAATCTATTGAGAATAGGCGTAGTACTTCGGGAGAAGGCTATGAGAGCATTTATCGATTAATTAGCAATCATGAGTGAATTATATGAAAGGGAGAGTTAATTCGAACGCAATACGATTGGTAAATCGATCACAACCCTGGAATACTTATCTTTACTGAATAAACAACAGTCAATTAGTTACTTGATAATTTAGTATTACTTAGAATTGTAGTTTAGCATAATTAAACTCTTGAACTTGAATTTAGCTTGACTGAATAACGATATTGGTGTGTTATATAAGTCCCTGTGGGTACGACATCTGGACTTCGAAATCCTATATTACTTTTCGGCCACGTATACTTGCGTGTGCGTAAGGGAGCAACAAGTTTTTGGCGCCGTTGCCGAGGACTTAAAAATTAGCTACTTTACCGACTTAAGCTTCTATTTGTTATTAGTTCAAGTTTTACTTATCACTTTACCTTGTTTGTGTTAATACAGGCTCTTCCCTTAAATGCGGAGGAGTAGAAGTGCAAACAATCTCCTTCCTTTTGATCCTGAAATTGAACGAACACTTCACATAGTGAGGAGAGAGGTCGAAGCTAGAACTAGAATAGAAAGAGAGTTGGACATCATAGTTCAACCACAGCCAATAGAGATGGCAGGTAATGCAGCGCGTGCGGTGATAGAAGCTGCAAAGCCCAATCTTGCTAATATGACTCAAGCTATTGTGAAACCTGAGATCACAGGGCATTTTGAACTCAAACAGCACATGGTACAACTGCTGCAGTCCACAGGGCAATATGTGGGTCTATCTCATGAAGATCCGCAGAGGCACATTCAAAATTTCTTGGAAATTACGGATACCTACAATTATCCGAGCGTTTCCAAGGATTATGTCAGGCTGACACTGTTTTCCTTTTCACTGCTGGGGGAAGCGAAGGAATGGTTGCAGAAAGAGTCCGCAAACTCAATCCACACTTGGGACGATCTAGCAAGGATATTCTTAATCAAATTTTTCCCCACCAAGAAGACAAAGTCATTGAGGAGTCAAATTCTTGTGTTAGAACAACGGGATGGAGAGACACTTCATCAAGCTTGGGAAAGATACAAGAAGCTGCTCAGAGATTGCCCGCATCATTGTCAGACTGATGAGGTATTGGGACACTCTTTTGTTGATGGATTAGATGAGGCCTCAAAGATGAATCTTGACTCAGCTTGTGGAGGTAGTTGCATGGCGAAACCGTATAGTGAAATTCAACTCTTGCTGAATAACTTCACTGCTAATGATCATAACTAGCAAAGAGATGGGGATTCACGCAAGGCAAGTAAACAGAAAGCAGCCGGGTTGCTTGATCTTGATGACTTCTCGGCCATGAGAGCTGAGATGGCAAAATTGGCAAACCAGATGAATAGAATGTCAATGCAACAGGCACAACAGAGGAAATAGGTACAACATATGTCTTTTTGCTGCGAATTGTGTGGTGACAGCCATATGAGTGACATGTGCCCCACGAATCCAGAATCTATATATTATGTGGGACAGCAGAGCAGGGGTCCAATGAATCAGAATGCCCAATATGGGAACACTTATAACCCAAATTAGAGGAATCATCCCAACTTCTCATTGGGGTGGATGTTAGCCGAATCAGAATCATTATATACCCCAAGGAAATTTCAATCAACCGCAGAAGCAACCTCAACAGGTAGAAGAGAATGGGAATGAATTGTTGAAGTAGTTATTGCTTGACAATAAACAGTTCAGGACCGAATATCAAGCCCTCACCACAATAGTGAGAAATTTGGAGCATCAAATGGGATAGCTTGCCAGTGCTCAAAATACTAGACCAGCCAGAGCTCTTCAAACTGAAACTGAAGCAAATCCTAGGGCGGCCCTTAATGTCGCGTCGTTGAGGAACGGGAGGCAACTAGAAGAAGTTGAGTCTAAAAAGAGGAAACAGCTGACTTTTAATGAGAGACCAACCACTATAGAGTCAACATCAGAAAAAGCTAAGGAGCCAGATAAGCCAGCTAGAGAGGCGAGGGCTGAGCAACCCCCACAATTGGTTGCAAGGCCACCACCTCCATTCCCTCAAAGATTGCAGAAAGTAAGAGATAATGACGCATATAAAAAGTTTCTCGATATCTTGAAGCAAGTGCAGATTAATATTTCATTGGTTGACATCTTACAAGAAGTACTCAAATATGCAAAGTACATCAAGGACATTGTGGAAAATAAAAGGAGACTAACCGAGTTTGAGACTGTAGCACTCACTGAGGAATGCAGTTCCATAACTCAAGGCAAGTTGCCTCAGAAATTGAAGGATCCAGGTAGCTTCACTATCCAAATTTCGATTGAGAAACATGCTGTTGGGTGAGCTTTATGTGATCTTGGAGCAAGCATCAATTTGATGCCGCTATCGGTGTTCAGACAGTTGGGGTTGGATGATCTACGCCCAACAACAGTTAGCTTATTGCTAGCCGATCGCTCCCTTGCTCATCCTGAGAGAGTGATTGAAGATGTGCTAGTTCAAGTGGGTTCTTTCATCTTCCTTGCTGATTTCATTGTCCTGGACTACGAGCCCGATCAGGAAGTCCCATTTATTTTGGGGTGTCCATTCTTAGCCACGGGCCGAGCTATTATTGATGTTTGTGAAGGGAAGATAACGATGAGAGTAAGTGACCGAGTAGAGGTATTCAATGTTTATAAAGCGCTTAGGTTGCCATCCCACTATGAAGAATTATCCATGATCTCTGTGGTAGAGAGTAATTCCACATCATTAGTACCCTATATGAGCCCTGTAGATCCTGTTGAACGAGTATTGATTGGGGATGTGGAAAATAGTGAAGATGAAGCGATGGGAGAAATTGAGCAAGCACTGGATATGTCCAGGGGTTTAGAAAATTTGAAGAATTGAAAAGGCCTGTACTCTGAACCTTCCCAGGCCATCTAGTGAGGAGGCTGCAAAGCTAGAGCTCAAGCCACCTGATTGACAGGGAGTTTTTCTTTTCACCCTACTCTGTTTTACATTTTTACTTGCATCGAGGGCTATGCATCGTTTAAGTGTGGGGTGGGGTGAATACATGTGTTGTAATTGTATATTATGTATAAACTGATTTTTTTTTTGGTTCTTTTAGTAGTTGTTTTGGTTCTTTTAGTAGTTCTAGTGTAGTCAGTTTAGTGTAGTATTAGTTGCTTTAAAGAAAAACTTTTTGAAAAAGCTCGGGCTTTTCCCGACGATGGATCTGTTGGACAATTTTCTTGAGGGATAAAGTCTGATTAAAAACACCAAAAAGATTTTTATTTTTTTAGGATAGTTAGGTAGTATTCGTTGGTTTTTCTTAAGGCAACGGTTCTTTTCCAAGGATGTAGCTCGAACCGTGCACTTTAACTTCTTTGTAGGAGTCATTTAGGAAGAAACTGAGTCATTTTGAGATACTCATTGACATGGTTGATGCTGGCACATTAGGCTATGACATACATTCTGTTTTCCCGTTTATTTGATTTGAATTGTTAAGTCTAAGTAAAGTAAATACCCTATTTTGTGACGCCTTTTGTCAGTTGTTTGACTTGTATGCCACATAGTGTAATATTGATTAAATTTCTCAATTATGTGTGCTTGCTTGACTTGAAATTTGAACAGAACCGTCTCGATTGAGTCATGTGCAATGTGTGAGTAAGGGTTTGTGATTTTTTGTGCTATCATGTGTAGTCTAGAACCTGCCCCGTGTGTTAATTGAAGCGAAATTGTAAGTTGGGCTAATCTAGGAGATGACGTAGGCATTTTCTGGCTTGATCATGGATGTGCTTGTCACATCAAAATAAAAGCTTCCGTTACTAGCCCCTTTGAGCCTATAAACCTTTTCTTTGGTACCCACATTACAAGCCATACCTCTATTTTGTTCGTAATTTGATCTTCACTGAACCTTTACCTCCTACGCATTTAGTCGCTAAAAGAAGTAAGGTTAGAGATTAGGGAGTAGATTTTGAGTGGAACAATGGAAGGGCCTGTTGGTGCACTAAAGTTGAAATCAAAAGTCACTAGCCAATGAGCTTTAATGTATGCCGTGTGTGAAGAAAAAAGAAAAAAATGATAGTGAAAATATCCAGAAAACACTTCCAATGCTTATTGATTTGTGCTAGTGGAAATATAGAAGTGCTTAATTAAAAAAGAGGGCTATGTGTATAAGGCCACTGAATTGGTTGAGAAGAAAAAGTGCTTGAATTGTGAATGTAGTGTATTGAAGTGCTTAGGAGGACTAGTCACTATTTCTAAATATATCCTACCCGTCCCTTAGCCTACATTACAACCTTAAAGTCCTAATTGATCTTAGATTTGGCTAGCTTAAATTAGTAGAGATCTACACTACGGGCAAGTTTATGGTACGACCACGGGAAGCATATGAATTTTTTGTGAGAGTGAGCGAATTTTGTTCAATTGTGCGACGTCGTCAATTTATATTCAGAAGCATATTTGAATTTGTCAACAATCTATATTCACTCTTTTGTTTGTTAGTAAGGGCACAAGATCTCATGAATGATCGGTAATGTTGTAAACTTTCTTGTTGGATAAGTGCATGAATTGAGAATGCTTAGTGGTTACAAGTCGACTTTTGAGGTTGGGTGGTGACGAAAGGTTGTTGAAATCTATTGAATTATTATACTTGGGTATGCTTAACGGGAAGAATGTGAATTTTGTGTGTTCATGCTTGCGTGCCGATATTAATCGTGGTCAAGGGTATAGTGTGTGGTTAAAAGTTAGAATGCTCTCCTATGATATGAAGTTTGTACGTAGTTGGGACGTTGCTAGATAATCCCATTGCTCGAGAACGAGCAAGAGTTTAAGTGTGGGGTGTTGATGTTTAGCGTAAAGCATATATATTTTTATGTATATCGCCTCATATACGACTCTTCTTTCGTGAAATTGGGATGTTAAATGCTATGATCCATATTAATTTGAAGTGTTTTTATGTGTAGGAATGAATCGGGAGCAATTGGGGGAGAAACGCACAAAATTTGAGCCTAATGAACAAAATCGGACGAAGTGCATATTTGGGCGCCACAGGCAATGCCTGGCGCCACCTGTGGTGCTAGAGGCAGAAAGATCACTAGAAGCAGCGCCCTGGTGGGTGCCTGGTTCTACCTAGGGCGCCGATGACGGGATTTTCTCCAATTTCGCCCGGGACAATGTTATTTTCGGCCCTAGACCTACCCAAAACGTATAAATGCAAGACAAAACCTAATTTTGAAGGGGGGGGGGACGCCACTTTGGAGCAAAACACACAAGGGATCGTGAGGAAGCAAAAATTCTCAGTTTTCTTCAATCTTTTTCTAGTATTTTTCAATTGATTCAAACACCCATTGTTCTGGGGTTGTGATTAGCCATAAATATTGTTGTTTAACATTAACTTTATCTTGATTATAATTCACCAACATATGGTTGTCTCTTCAATTTTGTGTTTTATTGCTTAAATGTCTGGCCAGCAGTTAGGTTTTATCTACTATCTATGCTATGCTTGGGAAAGCCGTATTTAGATTAGAGAAGAGCTGGAGAGAACATGATCTTAACCCTTAGGGGGAGCGGATTTGTTGTTAGGATAGGAATATACCTAATCATCATGCTTAATTAAATATCGTGATCTTATTGCGTTCTTAATAGATTGATTTCATAGAAATATAGACGTTAATCTATTGAGAATAGGCTAGTAGTACTTTGGGAGAAGGCTATGAGAGAATTTATCGATTAATTAGCAACCATGAGTGAATTATATGAAAGGGAGAGTTAATTCGAACACAATACGATTGGTAAATCGATCACAACCCTGGAATACTTGTCTCTACTGAATAAACAACAATCAATTTGTTACTTGATAATTTAGTGTTACTTAGAATTGTAGTTTAGCATAATTAAAATCTTGAACTTGAATTTAGCTTGACTGAATAACGATATTGGTGTGTTATATAAGTCCCTGTGGGTACGATATCTGGACTTCAAAACCCTATATTACTTGTCGGCCACGTATACTGGTGTGTGCGTTAGGGAGCAACAACCATCTCTCGCACCAGTGGGAAAATCCCTCTTCTACTAAAATGTAGGTGCGATCCAAATCTTTCGCTTCTACGACTGAGGATTCCGCTTAACAAATGCACTGATGCGCCCACCATTCCGCTCCTGCGAATCCTCCTCCTTCAAGTCAAATTTGGCTCCTACAACCAAGATGTCGTTTCTGCGCTTGTGCATATGCGACCAAAAACTCTGCGCTTGCGATCCTCAGCTCCCAGCTCCTATTGTGCTTCTGCCACTTCAGTAGCTCTGCACCTGCACCCAAATTTTCGCAGGTGCGGTTGCACCAGAACTTGGCCAAAACTAGCATGTCCTAAATTCCAAGTTTCAATCCGTTTTCAATTTGTTTCAAACCCGAGGCCCCCGGGAACCCATCCAAATGTAACAACTAGTCCCAAAACACAATATGAACCTACTCGGGGTCTCAAATCACACCAAACAACATCAAAATTGCAAATCAATGATCGAAACCTTTCTTTGAACTTTCAAACTTTTAAACTTCGATGAACACGTCCGAATCATATCAAAACATTTGATAATGAGGTCAAACTTTGCACACAAGTCATAAATCATAATACAAACCTATCCCAAGGCTCTGAACCCCGAACAAACATCGATAACACAAAAATTCACTTCAAGTCAAACTTAAGAAATTATTAAACTTTCAAAATCTCAACCTTCCACAATAAGCTCTAAGCCACTCCTAGACCACCCGATACCCAACCCGAACATACGCCCAAGTCGGAAATCATGATACAAACCTATTGGAACCGTCAAGTCTGGATTCCGAGGTCATTTACTCAAAAGTCAACCCTTGGTTAACTATTCTAACTTAAAGCTTCCAAACTGAGAATTTTCCTTCCGAAACCACTCCGAACATCCCGAAATTGAATTCCGACCACGGGTACAAGTCATAAAACAAGAAGTGAAGCTATTCAAGGCCTCAAACAACCGAATGACGTGCTAGAGCTCAAAATGACCGGTCGGGTCATTATAGTGTGTAGGATTCATATGAAAATAGCAACTAATAGTAACATAAAATATAAAATTAAAGTAGATGATGTAGTAGAATTACTTGAAAGTAAAGGATTAAAAATGTATAAAACCCATCAAAATAAATCCGGAAGAATATACGGGATTAGAATGGAATTCTAAAAATATCGGCAAGACAAAAATACTAAAACCGGAATCTCATTTAATGTGTACCAACTCTAAATGTGAAACCTCAATTAGTTTCACGTATTATAACTATACTACTAATAGAGAACTAGATGATGAAACTGAAAGTACATTAGAAATACTGAATTTATGAACATTGAAATAACACAACTGACTTTGAAGTGGACACAGCCTTATAAAATGTCGCGACCAAAATTGGAGGGCCGCGACGGGCACCCAGTGCCTTACTCAATCGAGCACCGACGTAACATATATTTATTATCAGGCCATCATAAGTAAGTGGGCCAGAAGGACTGTCATGAGATAACGAGAATAAAACATAAGGGAATACTAGACATAGGATGACCCAACATGATAGAGAAACTTATACATGTGACATACGATCCTATAATGCCGGCATGATCATTTGTACACTCAAAACATAGGCCAACAAGGCCATACAAGTATCCATATACATGAAATCTTTCTACAAGCCTCTAAGAGTACATAAACATCATAAAGATTGGGACAGGGCCCCGCCATACCAATCAATACATGCCCAAATCATACTGACCAAAATAGGCAACTCTGGAGCAAGTGGAGTGCATCAACACCTTCCGGTGAGCTGATAGCCAACTAGGAGGACTCTCAACCTGTTTATTAGGACCTGCGGGCATTAAATGCTGCATCCCCAAGCAAAAAGAGACATGAATATAAATAAAGTACTGAGTATGTAAGGCATGAAAGCAGTATATAAAACACATGAAAGAAACATGGAGTAAAGAACTCAAACTGCAAGTCTGAATAGTTCTGTGAATCTTGAAACATTTGTAATGTCATGCGTATGCGTAAAATGTACATCATGCATAGGTATATGCATACATAACATCATCAAGCCTCTGAGGGCATCCCATCATATCATCTCGGCCTCTGTGGGCGAAATCATCAACATATACTAGCTGATCAGGTGGTGGTACATACATAATGCCATAACCTTTCCACATACCCCATATACATATAATATACGCGTATATAACACCATCTGGTCATAAGTCAATAAGATCTCTCGAAATGTCATAAGATCAATATGCCTTTGGTTAATATCATGAAATAATCTTTATCAACTTACGTATTTTCTAAGACCCATGAACCGATATAATAATAGGACACATGGGGAATCAAGAATATAGTCACCCCTAGTACTTCTAAGAATAGAGTCATTTGTCAAAGTTCAGCGTTTGATCGTTTTATTTGTATCATATGGATCATGCCTAAAGGAAAAAAAGGGATAGCCTTAACATACCTCAAGTCGTCAATGCAACTCAACAACAAGCTTACGACAACTAGTGGGCCAACCCTATAACAAATAAATACATGTACAACTTAGACGGCGCAAGTATGTCACATATCTCAAATGATAACTCGATTCTAATATAAAACGGGTAGCATTTCTCCTGATTTTACTATTCCCTCAAGCCCACTATAGGCGAGATAAAACACAATACAATCAACAACTCAAAATCAACCCAACTATAATTCAGGACCTTCAATACAACAAAAACCCCAAATATAGCATGACACACCCTACCACATGTGGTGTTTCTCCAATCCCTTCATCCTTCCAAACTCCATAGATCAGCAGCACAATAGGCCAACATGTGTGGATTACAAAAAAGTCCAGTAAAAGTGAAATAAATTGAACTCACGGTTTTCGATCACCGTCTTGTGAGTTCTAACTATTAAGAAACAAATTTATCAACCTTCCTTGATATTTAAAAGATTAAATACAGAAAGTAGATGTTTTCTTAACTATGTAGTACCTTCCAAAACTAAAACTAAAAAGAAAAAGAGAGGTGATATAGCGATACTTACGTCGTACGGATTGTTCAAATTTTATGGCTTCTTGATTTCGTACCCTGGATGTTAATCTTTTTTGAAACCCTAGAAGAGAGATTAAGGATATGTTTATGGGTGTCCTCTGGTCGTGTCCTATGTAATAATGAAGATAAAGATGACCTACGACCTATATATATCAACTTTTGAAAAGTCAAAGAGATGCTAACTTGGCACCCTAGCATTGGCCCATCTTCCGACTCTTATCTTGATGTCCTATTAATGAACAATTCAGAGTGCTGGAAACTACATTCCAAGACCTTCAATTTGGTATATAATATGACCCAAGAAGACCTTATATAACACACGAAATGTTATTCTCAAAAAGCTTCAATGACACACCTACTTGTCACATATGCACTCTGCGCGGTCTCACAAAACTGCAAATATCTCTCTACTCTGATGTCGTATCGACAAACTATTGAATGATCTAGAAACTAGACTCGTGGATCTACCATTTGATATCTATAGCATCCTGTAATTCCAAGTACATTAGGAGAAAAGCTCAGCTACATTTGACCTAATATTTAGTATATTATGACTGTAACTTGTGATGACCTTTGCCAACTTTTGTTCCACAATTCGCTTGACTAAAAAATGTAACACACGGCTATAATACGACTAAAATAACTCATAAAATAACCTCCTTATCATATTAAGAACCTAGTACCACCCTAAAATTACATGTTATAACATTCCCAACTAGTCGACATTCGACGAAACTTATTTTCTTCAATTTGTTTAGCTTCTAAGCTTTTCAACCCTCTTGGTAGTTGTTATCCATGATCTTAAATATTTTTGAACTCTAGGGTAACATGATTAACTTAATTTATCTACTTTCAAACATAATTTCATTTCCGTGCTTACATCAATTAACTTATGACGTACTCTCACGTACAAAAATATGGGGAGTAACATCATTCCCCTGTTTGGAACATTCGTCCTCGAATATTGACTGATGCACCTATAAGTCTCATAACCTATAGCTTTTATGAATATGTTAATATTGTCCTTTCCATCTAGGCAACTGTTCTGTGAATAAATTCAAAGGCTAGGTCATTCCCCCCTTTAGGCCTCTTTCTCACGCCACGACTTTTGGTCGGAATCCTTCCAATCTCGTCACTGTTGCTACCTTCTATAATGAAACCTGTATAACTCTGTTCTTTTATGCGCGACACTTCTCTCCTTTTTCATCCAACTTTTAGCCAATCTCTTGGCCTCACTTTGTGAACATATACAGAACTATGACAAGTTGTCCCTCTAGGAATTTACAGGTGTACCGTTCTTCGCTTTGTACTTTGTCGAAATTACAACTATTGATATATATTGTTTCATAGCCTCGGTTATCTATGCTTATGGCTTTACTAAAACTAGGTAGTTCATACTATGCCATAACTCTTACTTTGGTTTATTGTTACCGAGGTCTGTTACCCAACTCCAGCTTACTCTCTTGTTGCTTACCTTATATGTATAATTCTAAGTCCTTTAGTTCTTCTTCATTACTGTTTATCATAAGAATGACGGCCTAATCTCATCTCATACTTCATAACTTTTATCCATCCATTGTTGATTCACCTTAATGTTGATCCATAATCTACCATTGATAACTTGAAACCACGTAATACACTGTCATTAGGACCCACATCTCATCGGGGAACATTTGAAGTGATTTTCCTTATCCACCTAGGGATGATACTATACTTCAATAACCGTGTTTCATAGCATCCAAATGTGATTCATCATATGGGTTCTAATCTCGTGCAATTCATGAAATCCCTTTTCACAAAATCATTACTCAATCAAAGGCCTAAACGGCATACTCCTATTTATCACCATTACACCCCTTCTATTACCAGGGCAGCATTTCATATCTTCTAATTGCTTGTAGTGACTCCTCTGAGTTCATTCAGGCTGTACCAAGATTTCTATAACTTATAGAAGATGGTTTTAATCCCGAGGACTTACCTATTCTCGTCACCTTCTCACTCACCTTTTCTTATCCTTACCTATCTACCTAAAACCTTGTTGCTCTATGATACTTTAGCTTGCGATCTACATATATCTATTCATACTACTCGCAACATTCCTTTAACTTGCTAGCACCATAGATTTCCTTTCGTGCCTTCTCAGTTGCCTTTAAACATAAGCAATTACTTTTCCTAGTCGTTCCGCCACTTGCCGCATGGATACTTGGATTATCATAGTGCCCACGAATACTGGAATTTCCGGCAACTCATATGATCTCAAATATCACATTTGATTTTTACTTCCCATTCATTAGCCATGATAGGTGCACTATTTTATGGAGTGCATACAATGTTGTAGCAAGACTGTTGTTACAATATCATTTCCTCTTTAGGCCACTATGCTTGGGTTGAATCCTTCTTCCTTATTTCCTTAGCTAGTCTTTCGTTGTAGTACATAGGGGAGACCCTCTGACCTTTGTAAAGTTGTGAGCTTATTATATCATATACCCGAAAGAATTTTTGATGTTCTTACTCGCCTATAATTATGCTTAGTTACTTACCTCAGAGCCCTTGTGCTTGTAAGGTTGCATCTGAACTGAAATTTTGACTATATCCCCAGTGGCACTTTCTTTTATTTTCATAATACTTATACGGTACCTTTAACTACCCCAACTCCTATTTGAATATTTCACAAGGATCACAATGTCATCATATCTGTGAGACAAAATTCCCTATGTTGGATTTCACTACGTTTATCTTGCATGATCTAATAATTTATCTATATCCTCTTTTCTAGCCATAACTAGGATCTTCCTGAATCAACTACTAATTACTTGTTGGTTCATTCTCATAACTATAATCTGTGTAATCTCTCTTGGGTTATGTCCTTTGTCTTAACTTAACCCTCGTACTGGCTCTTTATATATCAAGTGTCCATTTGTACTCATTTATCAATAACATCTTATGCTAAAACCCTTACTGCCTCTCCTCGACGTCATGCTTGCATAATGATATGGAGTCGTATCATATCTGTAGGATTTAAATAAATGCAATCTCATTCCTTTCGCCTTTCTACCACATTCTTCCATTACTATTCCATAGTTACCTGAACCACATAACTCCGGCTTAATACCATATTACACTATCTTTCCCCTTTTGGGGAGTGCTAACATTTAATGCTATAAATATTTACCTATTAATATTTTACCTCTTCATCTTTGGCGTCTTTGCACATTTTCACAAACTCTTACTCGCCTTGCGGTAACCCTTTTGTACCAAGGATAACTGAATTTCTTACGCACGAAGGTGACACCTAGTGAAAGTGGCACACTTAGTCCCTTAATCTTAACTCTACTCATAGTGCTTTCTTTAGAGAAGCATCTTCCTAAATGAACTTTAAAGGTTATTCTTTTGTTGTCCATTCTATTATTGCCGGAACGCTATCTCTAAAATTCTCATGATGCTGGCTATTATCAAATCGTTCGATCCCTAATTAATGTTATGTTTATCTTATTCACTAGCCCATATTGATTTGTATTTCTCTGGGGGTCTAACTTTTCCTTCTAGTAATCACGTTGGACTCACTAACTCATTTCTCGAAATGAGGAAATGACGTTAGGCCTACACTCTTGTATTGTCTAAAGGCCTATCTCCTCTCGTCTTTTCCTTCAATTGACTATAGACTTTATCTGTCATATTTTGATTTACCGTTATCACCCTGTAAGGCCCCATTAGCTTTTACCAAAAACCCGGGGTTTCGTGGTACCGAAGTCGGCTTATGTGTTGACGATTGTTACGGTTAGTTTATAGGATTCTCTGACAGGTGGATAGGCCTAGTTATAGGGGAAACTCTAGCGAAAATTTTGGAAATTATGGGAGTTACTCAAAATTTTGGGACTGTTGGTGTGTGTTATAGCAGCTGAGTCACACCATTTTCTAATAGTGGACTCCCCATCTAGGCAAATGGTTGGACCATTCTGACGTCTAGTATGCAGCTGCATAATCATTTTGTGGGCCGCATAACCCATCGCAGACCCAGGAAGTTTTGTGGCGCATTGTGCGATCACAAAACAGGTCAGCGGACCGCAGACTGATCGTAGAGTGAGGCAGGGGTGCTTAGTTTAGGAAGGCCATTTTGCAGTCCATTTTCCGGACCGCATAAGCATTATGTGGTCGCATATGCGACCACAGACCTGTGTCGGGGCTTTATTTTTCTAATTGTTTTTACCCTATCTTATTTTGATTAAAAGCCCTTGGGGCTGGTTTTGAAAGAGAAATATGATATTTTAGAAAATGGAGAGTGTTCTAGAGAGAGAGGAGGAGACTCTAGGCTAATTATTCATCAACTCTTACTCAAGACTAGGAGAATTCGTAAGGAAAACTCACAAGGTCTCCATCCAAGTGGTAAGGTTCTAACCCTCGTCTTCAATTTCGAGTTTAGGTAGAAGAGAGGTAATTGGGAGTATGATTCTTGGGTATGAGAGTTGCTATTTATGCATACATGTAGCTATGAGGATGGTGGGGGGGGGGGG
>MCJB01027126.1:71407-122308 GCA_002018475.1 Nicotiana obtusifolia | reverse complement strand
TGGGGGGGGGGGGTAATTGAACTAGTATGAGTAAAATTTTGGTATTGAATTAGTTGTAGAGTGAAGGAAATCTTGTGGAAGAACCTTGTAATCGAATTCGCACGCCTAGTGTTTGATAGTGTTTGATTAAATGCTCAAATAAGCTGAAACCATGAATATCTTCATAATTTGTGTTAAATGTTTTCATGTCTCTAAATAGATCAAGGTTGCAAGGATTTTTGGAACTGTGTAGTGAATTACGGAAAGCTCAAAGCGAGATATGAAGGCTAAACTCTTCTTCTCCTATCGGAACTCCTGAATCCTTGTAAGTTCTATCATGTGTAGTTAAACTTGAAATGCTATTGATGTCGGGTATTCAAACTTGTACAATTGTTCCCCGATTGGCATAACGTGTTAGAACCCTCTCGTGTTAATGATTCTCTATTTTTTGACTTAGTTATGTTATACCCCTTTTTGTGAAGAAGATCTTGTATGAAATCAATGTGATTAAACACTTATTTCTCATATGATAAGACCCTGTGCACTTACACTTACTAAGGCCAAAGGTGCCAAATGGTTGATTTAAAAGGGAACTCTTTTGTACATATTATTATTGTTTTGGGGGTCCGAAATGTGGCATTGTGAATACACCTCCACCAGCATATGTTGGGGTGAGGCGGCAGGGCCGCTTGGTGTAGAGTTGTGGTATTGTGAATATACCTCCACCCGCACACATCGGGTTGAGGCAGCAGGGCCGCTTTGTGTAGAGTTTGTAGCATTGCGAATACACTTCCACCCGCATACTTTGGGGTGAGGCGGCAGGGCCGCTTTGTGTAGAATTTCTGGAAGTGTGATTGCACCTCCACCCGCATACGTTGGGGTGAGGCGGCAGGGCCACTTTGTGTAAAGGTAGTTGTAGAGGATCCCCCCACTTATGAATTTATAAATGTTATTGAAAGCTCTTAATCAATTTGCTAAGGCTTTAACGCCTAACTAAGCCTTTTGTTGTACCAGGATTCATCACATACATAGATGTTTTGTTTTTGTACTAGTACTATTCGACATCTACTAACATCCTTTTTTCCCGGGGCACTGCATCTTTAATGGATGTAGGTGGTTCCATAGCGGTGGTGTTGGCCAGTGATAGAAGCACACCCTCTCCTCAGCTGACTTGGTGAGTCACACTTAATTCTGGGATCCTGTATCTCTTGTTCCTTGTACATAGTGTTTTGACTTATAGTCGGGGCTTTACTGCCAGCACTGTCGTAGCACTCTTTTGTTTCTGTTACAGGCTCCGTAGACACAGTGCGGGATGTATGTGGGTGTTGGGAAAGACAAACTAGCCTTGTTGTATTTGAATCAGTTGTTTCACTTTAACTAAGATTGTGTATGGATTTTGGGACTATAAAATGAAGTGACTAATGGTAATGGAATTAGCATTGTTCATGGAATCGACTCAATGTTTAATTAATGATATAGATGTATCTTCTCTTCATTCATGGGCGAGTTGGGTAGAAGGTAATCTAGTAGGCTTGCTCGGTCGGGTTATCTCAGTTGAGCGTTGGTCGCGCTCCTCGAGGTCGGGGCGTGACCATTTATAATATCTTACTCATAATACTTCATTTACTCTATTATTACTCTCCGGCTAATATTTATGTTTATAATTTTATTCTGAAAACTTCAACAAAACATTCTTTAAATTTAGCTCCCCTTGCTCATCTCATTGGCTTTTTGGGACGCCTGGCATTCTCTCTCCCCCCTTTTTTTCTAGGGACGGGAGTCATACTAAGGTAAATATTTATCCCTTCTAAGATTCCACTACCTATCTTCTGAAATTTTCAAACATTCTAGTATTCATATCTGACTGTACTATTCTACAGTGCACCATCTTGGTGTCTCACAATGAGAACTATTACCACGTTTGCAATATCCTTCGATATTATGAGCTAATGATAATAATCCATCCATAATTTTGGGTTACTCTAACCCCCGCTGGATCCTGATGTCCCATCCTTCTCTTAAACTATATCTGTTAGCTCCCATAGGGCATAACTGAGATGGGTGTTGTCAAGTGTATATATATCTGCTGCTGTTGAAGGTAACTCAGAATACTTATATTTCTCTGCCTGAATTGTAAAAAACTGATAATCTTCACTAATTGGGTACCTCGTACCCTTCTTCACCTTGCTTCTTTTACTTCTTGAAACTTGTATCTACCTTCTAATTCTCTTGTTGCTTTTTAAACCATAAGATGATAAATATTCATGCCTTACGGCTCCTTATCAAGAAGCTTACATGTCTTAGTACCCACATAATCTATTGAAGATCTTACATTTACTCATCATAAGCATGATGCAAACAGAGTTCCTCTGAATCAACTCTTCCACAACCACGTTCAATCTCTTACCAACTTTCTTTCTGGATGTAGGTATTGTTCTATTACGAATAAAATAGAATTGTAGAAGTTCAAATTCATACAACTAAGCTCTACCACACGATCAAGAGTAAATAGAAAGAGTGACAGTCCTAAATGCCCTGTAGCCTCCTGCTTTTAAGTGTGGTGCACAACACACCCATAAACAAGAATCTACTAGACACGGCTTGTAGATTCCTAGGAATAGAACTGCTTTGATACCAATTTTGTCATGACCTAAGTCGGAGGGCCACGACAAGCACCCGGTGCTTTACTCAATCGAGTACCAATATAACATATATTTTTTATCATGCCATCATGGGTAAGTGAGCCAGAAAGGCCGTCATGAGATAACAAGAATAAAACATAAGAGAATACTAGAAATAGGATGACCCAACATGATATAGAAACCTATACATGTGATATACGGGCCTATGAGGCCGACATGATCATTTGTACACTCAAAACATAGGCCGACAAGGCCATACAAGTATCCATATACATGAATTCTGTCTACAAGCCTCTAAGAGTAAATAAACATCATTAAGGTCGGGACAGGGCCCCGTCATACCAATCAATACATGCCCAAATCATACTGACCAAATAGGCAACTCCGGAGCAAGTGGAGTGCACCAACTTCTTCCGCTAAGTTGATAGCCTACTAGGAGGACTCTGAACCTGTCTATGGGGACCTGCGAGCATCAAACGCAGCGTCCCCAGGCAAAAGGGACGTCAGTACAAATAAAGTACCGTGTATGTAAGGCATGAAAGCAGTATATAAAAGACATGAAAGAAACATGGAGTAAAGAACTTAAATTGTAAGTCTGAATAGCTCTGTGAATCATGAAACATTTATAATTTCATGCATATGCATATAAATGTAACATCTGGCATAGGTATGTGCGCACATAACATTATCAAGCCTCTGAGGGCATCCCATCATATCATCTCGGCCTTTGTGGCTGAAATCATCAATCTATACCAACTGATCAAGTGATGGTGCGTGTATAACCCATAACCTTTCCCCAAACGCCATTATACTTATAATATACTTGTATATAATGCCAGGTCAATGTACATTTATAAATGAATGCAATGCACAAGAAGCAAGTTGTCACGCCCCGACCTCACGGAGCGCGACCGGCGCTCAATAGAGTTACCTCGGTCGACCAAGCCTACATAGTGTCGTCTACCCAACTCACCCAAAAATAAAGAGAAGAGTACATTTCATTAATTAGTGTGTAAGAAGTCATGTGAAGAACACCATTTCATTTTCATTAATTACGTCCTTAACAAATGCTCAAAACAATACATTGTACAAACATAGTAAAAGTGGGACAGACGATACAATTATGACATTTTTAGTTTAACTTTCCCAAAATCCCACACAACCCATACTATGTGTACAGAGTCTCTAACAGGAACAAAAGAATGCTATGACAGTGCCGGTAATAAGGCCTCGGCTATACCTCAAAATGCTATGTACAAAGGATAAAAGATACAGGACCTCGAAATCAAGTGAGGCTCACCAAATCAGCTGAGGAGAAGGTGTGCTGCTATCACTGATCAATACCACCTGCTATGGAACCACCTGCATCCATTAAAGATGCAGCGCCATGGCAAAAGCGACGTTACTACATATATAATAGTACTAGTATGTAAAACTAAACACCCTCTCACTAGAACAAGCAATAGTAAATAGGGAATAAAATATGATATTAATAAGAGACTCAAACGATATCAAAGTGTCACATTAGGGGAAATGTAAATTTCAAGTAGGTCTCGATAATTTAAGTTGATCTTTAGCACTGACGTACCACCGTGTTTTAGCACGGAGTCTGATATCAGCCCGACCGGCTAAGCCGTTTCGCCCCGAGACATACACTCACAATACCATCATGTGCGCGGCATGGCGTCCGATCTCAGCCCGGTCAGCTAAGTCGTCTTACCACAATGTCGTGTGGATCGACATCACATCTCATCTTGCTAGCATAATCTCATCCGATTTAAGGGAAAAACATCTCAACACACCAATCTCATCCCATATAAGGGAAACAGTCTCATCATACAGACATCATTGTCTATGAGCCTCTACAGGAACATAAGTGATGCAACATGGCCGGAACAGGGCCCCCAGATACCCATAGTGCCTATAACAAAAATGTATACCAAGACCATGGCAAGTCCGGAGAAGGGATCTCGCCAATAACCGCTGAACTGGGCAGCCTACTGTGGTAGGGGAGATTCGCCTACCTGTCTATCAGGACCTGCAGCACGACATGCAGCGTCCACAAATAAAAGGACGTCAGTATGAATAAGGTACTGAGTATGTAAGGCAGGAAAGCATAATGTAAGAACAGTAATGTGCATAGGGATAGAAAATATACACCTTGTAACATCTGAGTGCCTCTAAGGGCGACTAATCATGAAATGCCTGATGTGCATATACATATATATCCTTTTAAAATCATCATATACATATTCCTCTGTGGGCCTCCTCATCATCATATCATACCCCGGCCATCATAAGGCTCGGTAACATCGTACCCAACTGATCAGTGGTTGCACAGTAGGTGCCATACCCGGCTGACTATAGCGCGGCTCGGTAGAGTAAAATAGATAATGCATGCTGGACTCATTGGAATCACACTTTGAGCCCTTCGGAGTGGCGTAGGGTCAAAGAAGTAACATCAACACCAATCCTCCCATAAGAGGGGAAACAATATAAGTACTACTACCTTCTAAGAGTAGAGTATCTTTGGAGGCTCGTTCATTGCATTATGTACAATCAGAGTCGTGCAAAAGAAGGAAAGGGACAGTCTCACATACCTTGTATATACTTCCCAATATCAAGCTATGAAATTGCCACGTCTCCTTAGTCTACAATAAGAGAAATGACACTATCGTTATCGTTTAAGCGTCGTGACTATTATGTATCAACCGTAACCTATGTTACGATGAAACGGACAGAACCTCCCCTATATATATGACTTCCCACAAGTTAACACAATCACCAGACAGCCAAAACAACATCAATAATAATCATATTAAGCCTCCCAAGACAGTCCACCAACCAACCACATACTAGCAAGCCTTCCGACATACATCTCACAAGTTCTAGCTTCAACGACTTAGCCGTAACTTGGATAATCTTAAATACATATTGGGTAAGAGGTTCCTTACCTTTAAACAGGATGAACAACTTCAATTTGACCTTAATTGACCACGAAATATCCCTCCAATGCTGCCACAAGAACAAGGAAGTGAAGCTAGCAATCAATTAGGGTTTTTTGGCGCTAGAATCACTTTAGAAGGTTTTAAATCACCTAGGTTGATATTAAAACTCTATGGAATATTTTACAGAGCATAAACAGCTTAAAAAACCTCCCACATGAGCTAGAACAACACAAAAATCAGCAAAAACAAGAAGAATAAGGAACTTACTAGTGCCACGGGATTCCCGACACTTGATTTGTGTTGTTTGCCCTTTGTTTTAGTCTTGGATCATGAGAGAACCTTGAGAGGGTGTTCTTAGGGTTCTAAGGTCTAAATATACTGAAAACTAATGACTTGAAACGGGGTTGATGCATGTTATATATATCCATATGTCTTAAACCGCCTATGTGGGCCCCATAGAGAGGTGCTTGGCACAGTCTCGCGAAAACGCGTATATCTCTCAACTCGGAGATCGTATCGACAAACGGTTTAATGCGTTGGAAAATAGACTCATAGATATTCTATTTGGTGGGTATATAACCCCGTAATTCCAAGTAAATTGGGAGAAAAGCTTAGTGACATGTGACCTAAAGTATGAGTAAAATTATGAACGTAGGTTGCGACAATTTTTGTCGACTTTTGTTTCATAACTCGTTTGACTTCGAGAATTATGAAATGGGTATTATATGATTCAAATACCTTAAAACATAACCTCTTGGTACTATTAATAACCTCTAGATTTACTCGAAAATACGAGTCACAACATCCTTGATTCGTTTAACTTCTAGTACTTGTTAACCACCCTTATACATCCTTGTATCATTTAAGACCAATAGGACTAAATTCTTATCATCTCAAAGATAATCTCTTCTCGGACCTATGTAGAATAACTTACGGCGTAAGCTAACGTATGCAAATATGGGTTGTAACAAATGCAATATCATTCTTGCCACATTGGTCGTACTTCATAATTCAAGCTCATTATTCTATTTTCAATCATTATCATGGATAATCAACAATAAGGTTTTTCAAATTAAGACTTTAAACACATCCTTGAGCAAATTAGGGTCTTAGGCACGTACTATCTCTTATACAATTTGATGTGATCACTTTCATTTGGACTTGACTTGAAGTCACAACATTTTAAAACATACTCATACTTCAAATAGTCTGCCGAAAAATAGCACAATTTAATAAGAACATACCGAAACACATTTGAACATATTCATATATATATATATATATTATTCGACGCTAATCTTATTCGGAAAAGCCAATTCACAATGGACAACTCGGGACTTACAAGTTCATCATGGGAATTCAATTCTAAGAGAAAAGTTTAGCCAACATACCTTGCCTCGAGCCTTTTTAAATTACTATGATGTTTCAGAATTCTTAGCTTCTTCGATCTATTTATAAATATAGCAAAATTGAACACAAATTAGGAGAGAGTTTATTATTCCGGCTCATTTGAGCATTTTATAAAACACTAGGTGGGTATTACAATTTCAAGTTCCTCCTATGGTGGATTCCACCATCCCACTACCCAAAGTCTACCCAATTTAGCTCAACATATTTCCTCCATCCCTTGATAGTACATGCATGTAAGAATAAACAACTCCCACGTCTAAGAATTGCTTCGCTTATTACCTATTTTTAATTTGAATCACGAAATTGGAGGCTATGGAGTAGAAACTTACCTCGAGGATGAAGACCTAGTGAATTCTTCTTACAATTTCTTCAACTTTGAGCAAGAATTGATGGGTGATGAGCTTAGGAACTTCCCCTCTCACTCTTTGGCACTCCCTCACTCTAGATTATATGTTTTTGCTTCAGAATTGGCCCATTACTCCAACATATCGAAATAGGGCCGGGTAAAATAATTAGAAAAAAAAAAGGAGCCCCGTCACAGATCTATGGTAGCATCCGCGTAATGGCCCTCTAGAACTAGGCAATTTCTCCCCACTTTGTGGCCATTACGCGGTCCGCAGACCTGTTCTGCAGTCACATAATGCATCGCAGACTTTCCTACAAACTTGACAACTACTGCTTCACTCTGCGGCTATTCTGCGGCCCGTTGAGTGATTCTGCGACCGCATAGTGGGCCGCAGAAATATCTTTTCCTGCCAAAATATTTCCTTTACTCCCTAGCGCACTATTCAACCCAAAAAGATCGTACCACGAAATCTCGGGTTTTAGATAAAATATTTACGAGACCTTACATAAGTCAATAAGATCTCTCGGAATGTCATAAGATCAATATGCATTCGATTAATATCACGAAATAATCTTTATCAACTTATCATTTTTTAAGACCTATGAACAGACGATATAATAATAGGACACATGGGGAATCAAGAACATAGGCACCCCTAGTACTTTTGAGAATATAGTCATTTGTCAAAGTTCCGCGTTTGCTCGTTTTGTTTGTATCATATCGATTATGCCAAAAGGATAAAAAGGGATAGCCTTAACATACCTCAAATTGAGAATACAACTCAACAACAAGCTTACGACAACTAGCGCGCCAACTCTATAACAAAGAAATACATATACAACTTAGATGGTGCTAGTATATCACGTATCTCAAAGGTAACTCGATTATAAATTAAAACAGGCAGCATTTGCCTTGATTTTACTGCTCCCTCAAGCCTACTATAGGCAACATACAAATGCAATACAATCAGCAACACAAAAACAACCCAACTACAATTCGGGACCTTTAAAACAACAAAAACCCAAAATATACCATAACACACCCAATCAACAAGTTATTAATTAGCTTGAAATTGCAACGACGAGCGACCAGCCTACTACCCTACCACATGTGGTGTTTCTCCATGCCATTCATCCTTCCGAACTCCATAAATTAGCAGCACAATAGTCCAATACGAGTGGACTACAAAACAGTCGGCTAAAAGTGAAATAAATCGAACCTACGTCTTCCGATCACCGTCCCGTGAGTTCTAACTATTAGGAAATGAATTAATCAATCTTCCTTGATATTTAAAAGCATAAATACAGAAACTAGATGTTTTCTTAACTATGAATTACCTTCCAAAACTCAAACTACAAAGAAAATCAGAGGCGATGTAGCGACTCTTACGTCGTAGGGATTGTTCTAATGTTATCGCTTCTCAATTTCGTACCCGGGATGTTGATCTTCTTTGAAACCCTAGAAGAGAGCTTAAGCATATGTTTATGGGTGTTCTCTGGTCGTATTCTTTGGAAAAATGAAGATAAAGACGACCTAAGACCTATATATATCAACTTTTGAAAAGTCAAAGAGGTCCTAGCTTGGCACCCAAGCATTGGCCGATATTCCGACGGTTATATATTTTTATCCGGATGTCATATAAATGAACAGTTAAGAATGTTGGAAACTACATTCCAAGACCTTCTATTTCGTATATAATATTTCCCTAGAAGACCTCATATAACTCATGAAATGTATTGCTCAAAAAGCTTCAGTGACACACCTACTTGTCACCTATGCAGTCCGCGCGGTCTCGCAAAACTACAAATATCTCTCTACTCCAATGTCTTATCGACAAACGGTTTAATGCGTTAGAAACTATGCTCGCAGATCTTTAACATGATATGTGGAGCATCCTGTAATTCCAAGTATATTAGGAGAAAAGCTTTGCTACATTTGATCTAATATTCAGCACATTATGAATGTAACTTGTGATGACCTTTGCCAACTTTTGTTCCACAATTCGCTTGACATAATAATGTAACACACGACTATCATACAACTAAAATAACTCATAACATAACCTCCTTATCATGTTAAGAACCCTAGTATTACCCCAAAAATACATGTCATAACATTCCCAACTTGTCGACATTCAACGAAACTTAGTTTCTTCAAGTTGTTTAGCTTCTAAGCCTTTCAACCCTCTATGTACTTGTTATCCATGATCTTAAATATTTTTAACTTCCAAGGTAACATGATTCACTTAATTTATGTACTTTCAAAGATGATCTTATTTTTGAGCTTACATCAACTGACTTATGATGTACTCTCACGTACAAAAATATGGGGTGTAACAGAAAAAGCACGATAACTCACTAAGAAACATAAAAATAAGACATTCCAATGCAAAGGATGTAAATTAGGAAGATTAGAATTAAGCCAAATAGAGGAACATTTTAAGAAATGTGAACCAAGGACAGATAATACAGCAGAAAGTATTTTACAAAAGAAATTAGAAAGTTTTGATAAAGTTTTAAGGGAAATGCAAGATTGTTATGAAGAAACATAAATAGATTCCCTAATAAGCCAAAAGGAATTAATGGAGTCAACTACTTCTAGTCCATTTCAAAGAACGACCCAACAAAATACAGTAGATACAAGTACAGGAAATGTACCTAGAAGAAGGGTATATAGAATAGGTCAGGAAATCTCCACATTCGTCAACACATAGTCTACTTCGACACCACGAAATCCCGGGTTTTAGGTAAAATATTTACGAGGCCTGACATCCTCCCACACTTAGGATCATTCATCCTCGAATGGGGATCAGAATCAGTCATTAGCATCCAATGTGGCTCAATTTTGACTTCACACACCAGCAGTTTCAAATTTTTGACTAACTCCCTAAATTTCCAAAAATTTTGCCAGAGTCTCCCCTGTAACTGGGCCTATCCACTTGTCAGAGAACCCTAGAAACCAATTCTAACAGCATATACATAATCCGATGATGCGATATAACATAAAAACAACACGAATCGTGGCCTCATAAGCAATATATTACAAGAAAAGGAACACCCTTTTACATCAATGGTACAAATGATACATAATTCATAGAAGGTAATTCTTAGCATTTTCATAGAACGCCACTTTATAAATACATGGCTATTCAAACAAATGAGGGTACTTCTTCTTCATTTCTTCCTTGACCTCCCAGGTGGCCTCTTCAACCTGTTGGTTCCGCAATAGTACTTTCAGGCCATCTCTTTGCTCCTCAACTTTCGGACTTGCCTATCAAGGATGGCAGCTGGAATTTCTTCATAAGTTAATTCTTCATTAACCTCAATGGTCTCAACCAGAATAATAAGCGACGGATCTCCAACCACCTTTTTCAAGATGGACACATGGAACACCGAGTGCACTGAAGAGATCTTTGGAGGTAGTTCTAGCCTGTAAGCCACCTGACTAATCCTTTGAATGATTCTGCACGGTCCGGCATACCTCGGACTCAATTTCCCTTCTTTTACCAAATCACATTACACCCTTCATAGGGAAACCTTCAAGAACACCCCAATCATCTTCTCTGAACTCCAAATCCTTCCGACGCACATTTGAATAGGACTTTTGACGACTCTAAGCAGTTTTCAATCGCTCCTTAGTGATCTTAACTTTTTCCATAGCCATATGCATGAGGTCTGGCCCTATCAACTCTGCTTCCCCAATTTTATACCACCCAATGGGAGATCTACGTCTCCTACCTTATAAAGCCTCGAACAGTGCCATCTCAATGCTGGCATGATGACTGTTGATGTAGGCAAACCCTATGAGCGGCAAATGATCATCCCAGCTACCTCTAAAGTCAAGTACACAAGCGCGCAACATATCCTCAAGCGTCTGAATAGTCCACTCTTCCTACCCGTTGGTCTGTGGATGGAAGGTTGTACTAAGATTCACCTGAGTACCCAAACCTTGCTAAAATTTCTTCCAAAAACTATTCATGAACTGTGCCCCTCGATCTGAGATAATAGAAACTGGAGGGCAATGCAACCTGACTATTTCCGTGATGTACAACTGAGCATACTGTTCTGCTGTATCGGTAGCCTTACCAGGTGAGAAGTGTGCTGATTTAGTGAGCCGATCCACAATCACCCAAATCGAGTTGAATTTACGAGGAGTGCGAGGTAGTCCTTCCACAAAATCCATGTTAATCATTTCCCACTTCCACATTGGAATTTTTATATTCTGTGCCAACCCACTGGGACTTTGGTGTTCGGCCTTCACTTGCTAACAATTTGGACATCTCGCCACATAGTCCGCTACATTCCTCTTCATATCGTTCCACCAATAGACTTCCCTAAGATCAAGATACATCTTTGTAGAGCCCGGGTGCACGGAATACCTAGCAGTGTGAGCCTCGGTCATGATTCTTTCCCTGAGATCATCCACATTTGGAACACATAGTCTCCCTTGGTACCTTAGTGTACCATCATCCACTCCAAGAGAAAATTCCATGATCTTATGTTATTTAATCTCCTCCTTCAATTGTACCAACAATGGATCGTTGAATTGCTTCTCCTTGACTTCCACCGCAAGAGACGATTCAGCCCTATTATGCACAATTACCCCTCCTTTACTAGAGTCTGCAAGACGAACTCCCAAACTAGCCAACTGGTGAACCTCCTTGGCCAACGACCTTTGATATTCCTCTGAGTGAGCCAAACTGCCCATCTGCCACAACATTAGCCTTTCCCGGGTGATATAGGATGTCGATGTCATAATCCTTGAGTAACTCAAGCCATCTTCTCTTCCTCTGATTCAAAATTCCTTCTGTTAGAAAATATCTTGAAGGCTCTTATGGTCCATGAATATATCCACATGGACCCCAGGCAAATAATGACGCCAAATCTACAATGCAAATACCACCACTACAAGCTCTATGTCTTTGTTTGATAGTTCTTTTCTTGATTCTTTAGTTGCCTAGAAGCATAAGCTATCACCTTGTCATGTTGGATTAATACACACCAAGTCCGATCCTTGAAGCATCACAATATACCACAAATCCATCTTACACTCTGTTATAGTCAACACCGGTGCCGTAATTAATCTTGATTTCAACTCTTGGAAGCTCCTTTCACAAGCATCTGACCATTGGAATTTAACTGCCTTCTGCGTCAATTTAGTCAATGTAGAGGCAAGAGTAGAGAATCCCTCCACAAACTTCCTGAAATATCCAGCTAAGCCCAAAAAATTTGCGAATCTCTATTGGAGTAGTAGGTCTAGGACAATTTTTCACGGCTGAAATTTTTTGGGGGTCAACCTCAATTTCTTCTCTAGAGACAACACGACCCAAGAACGTAACAGATCGAGCCAAAATTCACATTTCGGAAACTTCGCATATAACTAGATACAAAGTCTGCAAAATTGTCCTGAGATTATCGGCACGGTCCTCGCAACTTCACGAATAAACAAGAATATCGTCAATAAAGACAATCACGAAGGAGTCGAGGAAAGGTTTGAAGACCCGATTCATAAGATCCATGAAATCTACGGGGGTATTTGCTAGCCCGAAAGACATTACCTAAAATTCAAAGTGCCCATATCGGGTCCTGAAAGCTATTTTCGGAATATCCTACTCCTTGATCTTCAATTGGTGATACTGGGATCTTAAATTGATCTTGGAGAAGTTTTTAGCACCCTACAATTGAACAAACAAGTCATCTATCCTCAGCAGTGGGTTTTATTTTTTATTGTAACCTTGTTGAGCTGCCACTAGTGAATACACATTCTTAGCGACCCATCCTTCTTTCTTACAAATAGAACTGGTGCGCACCAAGGCACACACTCGGTCGGATGAAACCATTCTCTAACAAATCATTCAATTGTTTTTTTAGCTCTTTCAATTCTACTGGTGCCATTTCTAAGGTGGAATTGATATAGATTGTGTGCCTGGCATCACATCAATCCCAAAATCATTCTCCCTGTCTGGCGGGATCCTAGGGAGCTCATCGGGAAAGACCTCCGAATATTCATTCATAACAGACACAGACTCGAGTGTAGGTGCCTCGGGATCGGTGTTCGTAACACATACCAAATGGTAGATAGACCCCTTGTTAATCATCTTTGTGGCCTTAAGGTAAGAAATAACCCTACCCTACGGCACCACATTATCCCTCTTTCATTCAATCACCGACTCAGTTAGAAATTCAAACCTAACGGTTATGGTGCGACAGTCAAGCTTAGAGAAACATAAATAAAGCCAATCCATCCCCATTATTACATCAAAATCGACCATCCCAAATTCGATGAGGTCGGCCATGGTGTCTCGACCACGCACTGTGACAACACAATCCCTATAAACCTGTGCGGCCACAATAGACTCGCCAACCACAGTAGATACAGAGAACGGCTCATGGAGCTATTCCAATTCTATCCCAAATTCCATAGCAACATAGGGAATGACATAGGACGAGGTGGAACTGGGATCAAATAAGAGCATACACATCATGAGATTGAATAGTCAATATACTTGTGACAACATCTGGAGAAGCCTCTGAACTCTGGCGACCCTTCATAGCATAGAAACGGCTGGGTTCTCTCGAACTCTGTGCGCCACCCCTCGCTACACCATGTCCTACGGTTGTTGTGGTGCCTCGAGCTAGAGGAGGTGCTGCAGATGTATAGCTACAGAACTGATTGACTGTGTTGTACCGCTGCCCATGATCTAGTGAGATGAATGGCAATCCCTGTAAAAGTGACCCCTCATTCCACACCCGTAACATATGGGTTGGTCCATATAGCAGGTCCTAGAGTGCATCTTCCCACACCTAGGGCATGGGGGCCTCCGCTGCTACTGAAATCACCCACCAAACCAACCCTGTTGGTAGGATCCCCTGTTGCCCTGGCTGGGCCTAAAACGGTCCCCTTGCTGCTGACTGGGCCCCGATGGCAGTGCACTGACTAAAGACTGAGCAAAAGATTGGGACGGCCTTGATGACCCTCCCCTGAAAGTTATCCTACCACCACCACCACCACCAGAAGTACCACTGAAGTTGCCCGCTAATTGGGCCCTGTTTCTACTCTCTCGCTCCATTTTATTCGTTAGCTTGTCGGTCTCTGTTGTTTGAGCAAATGCCCCTACCTTACAATAGTTCATATCAGAATTCAAGGCAGCTGTAGCGGCCTCATTAATAACCAAGGGGCTAATGTCCTACACAAACTGGCGCACTCTAGCCTCCATAGTAGGCAACAGGAAGTGAATCTCATTTGATACTCCCACACACTCATGCTACCTTGTTTCAGGTTCTCAAACTCGGCGGCACGGGCTGCCTTAGTCTCAGCAGGCAAGAAATGATCAATAAAAGCATCGGCAAACTCACTCCATCTCGCTTGAGGGCTTCCCTCCTCACGGGAGTCCTCCCGCATTTCAAACAAAAAATAGGCCACCCCTTTCAGGCAGTAGGCAGCCAACTCTGCTCCATCTATCTCAGGAGCACCCATAACTCAGAGGGACTTGTGCATCTCGTCAATAAAATCCTCGGGTTCCTCCTCAGGATCAGTACCTGTGAACACTAGAGGGTCAAACTGAGAAATCTATTCACCCTGGAGCTAGTGGAATCCCCTGGCAGACTAGAAGAAATGGGTGCAGCATCTGATCTTTAGGCCTGGTAAACCACTATTTGAGCTGACATCTGTATGGCTCCCCTAAGATCCCCATCAGATACACCGGGACCGGAAGCTAGTGCTGGAGGTGGAACTGGAATATCAGTTGGAGGGATCGTTGCACCCTCAGCAGGTGCAGGAACTGGTGCAGTCTGACAAGGTGTAGTGGAATCAGGCAGTGTAGTAATTGGGGGAATATTCTCACCCCTCGGGTGTTCACCAGCATCATCAAGTAAAGGGTCAACTGCCACTCCTGGGGTGGCAT
Organism: Nicotiana obtusifolia; assembly: GCA_002018475.1. NCBI lineage: Eukaryota > Viridiplantae > Streptophyta > Magnoliopsida > Solanales > Solanaceae > Nicotiana > Nicotiana obtusifolia. The sequence continues at coordinate 107,080 of MCJB01027126.1, read as the reverse complement.
TGGCTCCTTGGCCAATTCTTTCTTTCTTCCTAGGCGCCATATATTGAAAATAGAGCAATGCACGAGTTAAAGGAGGAACAATCTTACAACAAGCTTTATCGCATGATCTAGATCATCAAAGAAGGGTATTATTCCTAAATGCTGATGTAGCCTCCTAATTATAGATGTGGTCGACACACACCGATAAGAAGGACTCTACTAGACACGGCTCAGAGACATCCTAGGACGCATTAAAACCTTAGGCTCCGACACCAAGTTTGTCACGCCCTGACCTCAGGGAGCACGACCTGCGCTCTATTGAGTTACCTCGGTCGAGCAAGCCTGCACTCCTTCTACCCAAATCACCCACAAATAAAGAGAAGAGTACATTTCATTAATTAGTTAGTAAGAAGTCATGTAAACAACACCATTTCACTTCCATTAGTTACGTCCTTAACAAATGTTTCAAAACAGTACATTGTACAACATAGCTAAAGTGGGGCAGAAGATAAAATTACAATATTTTTAGTTTAACTTTCCCAAAAAACAGACACAACCCACATTATGTCTACGGAACCTCTAATAGGAACAAAAGAGTTCTATGACAGTGCCCGCAACAAGGCCCCGGCTAAACCTCAAAATGCTATGTACAAAGGATAGAAGAACAGGACCCTGAAGTGAAGTGGGGCTCCAAATCAGCTGAGGAGAGGGTGTGCTGCTATCACTGATCAATACCACCTTCTATGGAACCACCTGCATCCATTAAAGATGCAGCGCCCCCGGCAAAAGGGACGTTAATACATATGGAAAAGTACTAGTGTGTAAAACTAAACACCCTTTCAATAGAACAAGCAACAGTAAACGGGGACTAAAACATGATATCAATAAGAGACTCAAACGGTATCAAAGTGTCACATTAGGGGAAACGTAAATTTCAAATAGGTCACAGTAATTTAAGTTGGGAGATCTTTAGCAACGATGTACCATCGTGTTTTAGCACGGAGTCCAATCTCAGCCCCACCGGCTAGGCCATCTCACCCTGAGACATACACTCACAATACCACTATGTGCGCAGCATGGCGTCCGATCTCAGCCCAGTCGGCTAAGCCGTCTCACCACAATGCCGTGTGGATCGACATCCCATCACCTCTTGCTAGCAATAATCTCATCCTATTTAAGGGGAAAACATCTCAACACACCAATCTCATCTCATATAAGGGGAAACAGTCTCATCACATTAACACAGGGATTTACCCCTCAATCACTCCTACACCGGCACATGTAGTTTTGGGTTAGGTTGTTCCGACCTACCATTCCTCGGTGGCTAATGATACTCCCAACGCATTTATTATTAAAAGTATTTGCCACTCAAGTCATATTCTTTTACACGTTATTCATTTTATTGGCATCATTGGCCATAACGCAATATCATTCTTGCCACATTGGTCGTACTTCATATTTCAAGCTCACTATTCCATTTTAAATCATTTTCATGGATAATCAACAATAAGGCTCTTCAAATTAAGACTTTAAACACATCCTTGAGAAAATTAGGGTCTTAGGCACATACGATCTCTTATACAATTTGATGTGATCACTTTCATTTCGACTTGACTTGAAGTCACATCATTTTAACACATACTCATACTTCAAATACTCTCCCGCAAAATAGCACAATTTAATAAGAACATTCTGAAACACATTTGAACATATTCATATATTTAAATCATCCGACGCCAATCTTATTCCAAAAAGTCAATTCACAATGGACAACTCGGGACTTACAAGATCATCATGGGAATTCAATTCTACGAGAAAATTTTAGCAAACATACCTTGCCTCGAGCCTTTTTAATTTACTACGATGTTCCAGAATTCTTAGCTTCTTCGATCTATTTAGAAATATAGCAAAATTGAACACAAATTAGGAGAGAGTTTATGGTTCCAGCTCATTTGAGCATTTTATCAAACACTAGGTGGGTATTATGATTTCAAGGTCCTCCTATGGTGGATTCCTCCATCCTACAACCCAAAGTCTACTAAAGTTAGCTCAATATTCTTCCCCCGTCCCTTGATAGTACATGCATGTAAAAATAAACAACTCCCACACCCAATAATTGCTTGGCTTATTACCTATTTTCAATTAGAATCACGAAATTGAGGGCTACGTAGTACAAACTTATCTCGAAGATGAAGACGTAGTGAATTCTTCTCATAATTTCTTCAACTTTGAGCAAGAATTAATGGGTGATGAGCTTAGGAACATCCGCTCTCACTCTTTGGTACTCATTATAGAATATATCTTTTTGCTTCAGAAGTGGCCTATTACTCTAATATATCGAAATAGGGTCGGGTAAAAAATTAGAAAAAAGGAGCCCCATCACAGATCTACGGTCGCATATACGACCGCATAATGCTTCTGCAGTCCATGAAATGGGCCGCTAAATGGCCCTCCGGAACTAGGCAATTTTGCCGCACTCTGCGGTCATCATGCGGTCTGCAGACCTATTATGTGGTCGCGTAATGCATCGCAGACCTGTTCTGCGGTTGCATAATGCACTGCAGACTTTCCTCCAAACTTGCCCAGCTACTGCTTCGCTCTGCTGCCATTCTGCGGCCTGCAAGTGATTCTGCGACCGCATAGTGGGTCGCATAAATGCCTTTTTCTGCCAAAAAATTTCCTTTACTCCTTAGCACACTATTCAACCCAAAAAGTCCATACCACGAAATCTCGAGTTTTAAGTAAAATATTCACGGCGCCTTGCATAATTCAATATGATCTCTCAGAATGTCATAAGATTGATATGCCTTTAGTTAATATCATGAAATAATCTTTATCAACATACGCATTTTCTAAGACCCATGAACAGACGATATAATGATGGGGAATCAAGAACATAGGCACCCCTAGTACTTCTAAGAATAGAGTCATTCGTCAAAGTTTCGCATTTGCTCGTTTTGTGTATCATATAGATCATGCCAAAAGGATAAAAAGGGATAGCCTTAACATACCTCAAGTCATAAATGAAACTCAACAATAAGCTTACGACAACTAGCGTGCCAACCCTATAACAAAGAAATACATGTACAACCTAGATGGCATTAGTATATCACGTATCTCAAATGATAACTCGATTCTAAAATAAAACAGGCAGTATTTCCCTTGATTTTGCCGCTCCCTCAATCCAACTATAGGCTATATACAAACACAATACAATAAGCAACTCATAAACAACCCAACTACAATTCAGGACCTTCAATACAACAAAAACCCCAAATATACCATCACACACCCGATCAACAAGTTATCAATTAGCCTGAAATTGCAACGATGAGCGACCAGCCTACTACACTACAACATGTGGTCTCCACGCCCTTCATCCTTCCAAACTCCATAAATCAGCAGCACAATAGGCCAACACGAGTGGACCACAAAACAGTCCACTACAGGTGAAATAAATCAAACTCACGGCTTTCGATCACCGTCCCGTGAGTTCTAACTATTAGGAAACAAATTTATCAACCTTCCTTGATATTAAAAATCTTAAATAAAGAAATTATACGTTTTTTTAACTATGAAGTACCTTCCACAACTCAAACTACAAAGAAAAAGAGAGGCGATATAGCGATACTTGCGTCGTAGGATTGTTCCAATGTTATCGCTTCTTGATTTGGTACCTGGGATGTTAATCTTCTTTGAATCCCTTGAAGAGAGATTAAGGATTTTTTTATGGGTGTCTCTGGTCGTATTCTATGGAAAAATAAAGATAAAGACGACCTACGACCTATATATATCAACTTTTGAAAAGTCAAAGAGGTGCTAGCTTAGCACCCTAGCATTAGTCCATATTTCGACGCTTATATCTTTTTATTCGGATGTCATATGAATGAATGGTTAAGAGTGTTGGAAACTATATTCCAAGACCTTCAATTTGGTATGTAATATGTCCCAAGAAAACCTCGTATGGCACGTGAAATGTATTGCTGAAAAAGCTTCAATGATACACGTACTTGTCACCTATGCAGCTTGCGCAATCTCGCAAAACTGCGAATATCTCTCTACTCTGATATCGTACCAACAAACGGTTTAATGTGTTAGAAATCAGACTCGTAGATCATCAATTTGAAATTTGGAGCATCTTGTAATTCCAAGTATATTAGGATAAAAGGTTTGCTACATTTGACCTAATATTCAGCACATTATGAATGTAACTTGTGATGACCTTTGCCAACTTTCGTTTCACAACTCGCTTGACTTAAAAATGTAACACACGACTATCATACAACTATTATAACTCATAACATAACCTCCTTATCATGTTAAGAACCCTAGTATCACCCTAAAAGTACATGTTATAACATTCCCAACTTGTCGACATTCGACGAAACTTATTTTCTTGAATTTGTTTACTTCCAAGCCTTTCAACCCTCTTGGTACTTGTTATCCATGATCTTATATATTTGTAACCTCCAAGGTAACATGATTAACTTACTTTACGTACTTTCAAAGATGATCTCATTTCTGAGCTTATATCAAACTTATGATGTACTCTCACGTACAAAAATATGGAGTGTAACAGAAAAGGCACGAGAACTCACTAAGAAACATATAAATAAGACATTTCAATGTAAAGGATGTAAATTAGGAAGATAAACATTAAGCGAAACAGGAGAACATTTTAAGAAATGTTAACTAAGGATAGATAATTGAGGATATAGAGCAGAAAGTATTTCACAAAAGAAATTAGAAAGTTTTGATAAACTTTTAGGAGAAATGCAAGATAGTTATGAAGAAGCAGAAATAGATTCCCTAATGAGCCAAAAGGAAGTAATGGAGTCAACTAGTTCTAGTCATTTCAAAGAACGACCCAAAAAATACAGTAAATACCAGTACAGGAAATGTACCTAGAAGAAGGGTATATAGAATAGGTCAAGAAATAGCAAGTAAAAATATAAAACAACAGGAAAAAGGATGCCTATAGAGGAACCTATTAGGTTACAACAAGGAGGTAATAAAGGCAAATATTAAATATACTAGCCCATGATCCACAAATGTGGAACTCGGTAATAGACCTTTGAAAGGGATAGTAGCAGCAGACTTTATAAAAACTTATCAAGATACAGATGCAAAAACAATGTATAAATATATGGAAATTTTCTTAGGAGAATCAACAAAAGGATTTTGGGAAGCTTATAAATCTGGGTTCCCACAAGAATTTCAAGCTTTAATAGCAATGGGACAAAATTTTTATAATTTCACAAATAACATACATTGTTTAATAACAGGAGAAGATCCAAATAGTGAATTAATCATATTATAGAGAAACGCATTAATAAAATTAGAACAATTAAGTGTAAGTAGTTGGTTTCACATAAAGAAATTCTTAAGTGATTATTTCTATTATTGCACTATCAGTGAAAATGCTTTTGATCAAGAATTAGGTAAAAATTTATTTAATAAATTACCAGGAGCTTTAGGTAGAGAAATAGAAGAAAGATGGTACAAAAGAGAAGTAGTAATACAAAACCCAAATATAATATTACAAGAAAAATATACATATATACAAATACAAAAATAACTAAATAGAATGATATGAGTTTTTGCAAAAATATAGTGTACACAACTCAAAGTTATGATAAGGATAAGAAGAAGAAATATAGAAAATATAAGCCCCAATACAGTAAAGGTTATAGCAGAAAGAATTATTATCTTAAAAAATCATTAGTATAGAACTAGACATGTTAGAAAATAGAGGACAGAGAGAAATTATACAAATAAATTAGAATGTTTTACTTGTGGAAGCATAAAACATCTAGCAAATACATGCCCAAAAAGGATTAATAGTAAAGCAAGAAATTCACAATTAATAGAATATTTTCAAGAAACTTTAATAAATGTAGACGAATATATGTCGTATAACGAAAGTATATACTCCATTGTAAGTGTAGATGTAGAAGAAAAAACTCAAATAGACTCATCAAAATCAGAGGAAGAAGAATTTTAAAATGAGATAGGAATAGGGAAGTTGGATTTAGAAGAAATACAAACAAGCACATTAGTAAATATATCTGAAGAGTGTAATCATGAGTTTGAAGGAAATAAAGGATTAGATAGTAATCAATATTTTATATATAAATGGTATCCTATTAAAGATAAAAGAGTTAAGTGCAAACTACGTTATTTAGAAGGATGTATTATATGCATAGAAAAAACAAATTCGAAACAAAAGTAAATAGAGAAGAAAAATACAAAGAAATAAATGACCCTACACTCAATTTAAGAGTAACGACATTAAAAACAAGAATAAATGAATTATAAAAGAGAATACAAAAATTAGAAAAAAGAAAAAAAATAGAGAAAAGTGAAGAAAATACAACAGAACCCCTACATGATGAAGAGTTAATGAACATAGAAAATTATGAGCACTGGTATGTAATGAAGATAAATAATTAAGTACAACAAAAATACTTGCAAAAATTTAAATAGAAGACTACGAAATAGAAACATTGGCCTTAGTAGATTCCAAATGTACAAGGTGTATAATGAATAAAAAGATAATCCCACAAAAATTAATTAAAACACTAGAGAAACCATATTGCAGCAATGCATATGATGGAACACATAATATATATATATATATATATATATATATATATATATATATATAGCTATTATGTGGATAAATCACAAATTAGCTTTGTAAATACATGTTTGGATTTCTATAACCCTAGCTACAAGATTTATAAAATATTGGTAAGAGACTTAAATATAAATGTCGATTTTGTATTAGGATTAAATTTCATGTTATATAACTATGGTAGTTTTTTACTCACTAGAGATGAAATAATACTTTTTTAAAATATTACTCATACACCAGTACAAAGAATAAAAACTGAAACTAAACTAAGAGCGCTTCAGAACGCAGATCAGAAAAACTTGCAAGAAAAACAAGAAGAATGTTGTAAAGAATATAAGAATAAAAATACATGTTGTAAAATAAAGGAAGAATCTAAAGTTTTGCTCTTAGAAGATAATAAAGACAGAGATATATTAGAAAAAGATCATACTTTGATAAATGTTGAGACAGAATTATATAATTTTAAAAATGGAATAGAGAAAATAGGAATAATAAAAAACCAAAAGGATTTAGACCAGGTAGTAAAAATATCAGATGAAATAGAGATAATAGGAGAAAAACCTTTAAAACATTAGGAAAATAATAAAATTATGTGTAAGTTAGACATAATAAATCCAGAATACATAATCAAAACAGCTTCAGTAGAAGCCACAAATTAAGATTTGGAAGATATTAAAACTCAAATTAAAGAACTTATGAGCTTAGGTGTAATAAGGAGATCTACCTCTAAATATAGGTCAGCTGCTTTTATGGTAAGAAATCATAGTAAAATAATAAGACGAAAAGCAAGAATGGTGAAAAACTATAAAAGGCTTAATGATAATACTAATACAGATGGATATAAGTTACCTGATAAACAGAGTTGATAAATACAATACAGGGAAAGAAGATATTTAGCAAATTTGATTGCAAATCAGGATATTGGCAAGTAAAAATACATGAAGAAAGTATAGAATGGACAACATTTACTTGCCCTGAAGGACAGTTTGAGTAGTTAGTTATGCCATTTGGATTAAAAATAGCTCCACCTATTTTTTTAAAGAAAAATGGATAGTATATTTGGAGAATATAAAAGATTTATTTTAGTATATTTAGATGACATATTAGTATTTAGTAAAGATATTAATGAACATTTAGGACATCTACAAAAAATTTTTAGACTATTCGTGGATAACGGAATAATAATTAGTATAAAGAAGATGAAATTATGTAAAATTTATATAAATTTTTTAGGAGTAGTTTTAGGGGATAGAAAAATTAAATTACAACCCATATAGCTAAGAAAGCCTTAGACTATTGCAAAGGTTTCTATAAATAATAAATTCTGCATGAAGTTTCATAAAAGATCTAGGCAAAATAGCAGTACCTTTTTATGTTGAGACAGGCTCTACGGGACAAATTCACTTTAACACATAAGAGATTAAACTAGTACAAAATATTAAAGACAAAATAAAAAATATTCCTGATTTAAACATGCCATTAGAAATAGAATATTTAATTATAGAAACAGATGAAAGTTTTAAAGGATGAGGAGTAGTTCTAAAAGCCAAAACCAATAAATATAGTGATAAAAGTGAAGAAAAATATGTGCTTAACAAAGCGGTAAATATAAAGAAAAACAAAATATGAGCAGTGTAGATGCAGAAATATTAGTTGTAATCTATGGATTACACAGTTTCAGACTATATATGTTAAACAAATGAGAAATTATCTATTAGAACTAATTGTGAAGCTATAGTTCCACAATAAATAAATGACAAGAATAGCAATAGAAGAAGTTGGTTGAACTTCATTGATACTGTGTCAATCTATAACTTAACATTTGAACATATTAAAGGAAAATATAATAACTTAGCAGATTAGTTAAATAGGTTAAGACTTACTATCAATTAATAGACATGTTCAACATTTATAGCATGAGACTAGTAGCCCCCAAGATTGAAAATAAGGGAAAGGGTGTCCAAGCCTAATCCTCAGACACATATTTTTAGACAATGTTAGGTAATCTTCAATTTAAGCCACAAGTCTCAGTAGAACAAACTAGTATGGAAAAAATATGGATTGGAAAATATAATTTAATATTTTTTTCGCCGTCCAATATGTCATTCAGAGTTCTAGCAGAATGCATAATAGATAGACCACAAAGATGCTTGATAGCTTATCTATGGATAGCATACAATAAAAAAGATATTAAATATTTTATAGCAGCTCTAAATGCTCTATGCCAATATTTTACAGACAAGAGTCAAGAGAAAAGGCTTAAATATTATGTAGCAATACACGGTAAGACAAATGGTATTTTTCAAACTTGGTTGGAAGTGTTAGACTCTATAGGATTTAGAAAAACCTCTTTTCAAAGGTTTTAATGATTTTACTAAAGCATTAGACTATGCAAGGGGTATACTAGGACTAATTTATTATATTCCTCCAGCACTCAGACAGAACCCAGAAAAAATCCCTCAATATAATATTCAAAAAGATACAGATAAAATAATTTTCTATGATCATTGCTCATCAATTCAAGAGACTAAATCAAAAGAAGGAGACTTTGGCACAAGAAAAAGCAAGACTTGTGGAGCAGGTGAAAGTATTAGAACACAAACTCCAAACAGTAAAGTTTGAGTTAGTACAATCCCAGATTAAAAATTTCTCTCAACAAATCCAGGAGGCAGGAAATCCACAACAATTGAGTTCTCCATCTCAAAATAAAATGGAGGAGAAGGGTGTGCTATCACGACCCGAAAATCTCACCCTCGGGACCGTGATGGCGCCTAACATTTCACTTGCTAGGTAAGCCAACGTTAGAAAAGTTTATCCATTTTTTTAAAGTTTCAAATTAATTAATAATAAAGAAACTGAAATAGCTTAAATAAATTATGAAGTGCAGAAAACCATAACAATTGAAATACCAAATACAGCCCCGAATCTGGTGTCACAAGTGCAAGAGCTACTAGAATACTACAGATAAAGGTTTGAATAAAAGTAAAGTTGTCTGAAAGAAGAATACGCAGCTAAGATAAAATAAGAGAGGACTTTAGGGATGCGAAAGCCGAGTAGCTGTACCTCAAATCTCTCCAATGATAGTCAATCCGAGCAATCTATTGACCGCCGCTGGGACCGACTCCAAAATATGCACAAGAAGTGTAGAGTGTAGTATAAGTACAACCGACACCATGTACTCTGTAAGTACCGAGACTAACCACGACGAATTAGTGACGCGGCTAAGGCGGGTCACTTACAGTATAACCTATACGCAGTATTAAATAATGATAGGAAAGGAAAATACGGAAACAAAATAAGGCAGTTAACTCATGAAAATAACTCAATCTTCGAAGAAAATTTATCAGTAAAGGCCAGAAATACCAATCCTTAGAGTCTCGTATAAAGATACCGAAGCCAACACAACACAATGAGGAATAGAGAACACATAAACTGTTGCGGCACGCAACCCGATCCTACCGTATAACACTATCCTTCCTTATTCCACCATATAAATATTAATAATAATAAATAAATATATGTTGCGGCACGCAACCCGATCCCACCATATAATCTGCATCAATATCATAATTCACCCTTATATCTCCATATCAATCCACCCTTATTTCACCTGTTGCGGCACGCAACCCGAACCTACTGTATCAATATAAATTCACCCTTATTTTACCATATAAATCCACCCTTATTTCACCTATTGCGGCGCGCAACCAAATCCCACCATATCAATATAATTAATTAATAAGTGCAATCAATTTAACAACTCGATTCACAAGAATCTCTACGATTAACGAATATGAAGCTGAACCAGAAAGGAAATCTCGTGCCAAATTGAGAATTCACTATAATTGATATTAAGCAGTAAGACGTCAAGTAAATGACAACTAAAGGGTGCAAGTAAGTCAATTAAGGCAAGTAGCAGTTAATCATGGAAGCAAGGAAGATTCTAACATTTTTAACACTAGAATAATAAATGACAAGTACCAAATAAAGTCAAGGGAAACATTTAAAGCATGTAACAGTTAAGACATGGAATGAAATAATTAGTGAAATACGAAAAAGCAGGGAAACAAGTATTTCGGCAGCGTATATACATGCGTCACCTCGCATATATGCCGCTACTTATGAAATTCACATAGCACATAGCGTCCAGGGTTCCTAATTCCCTCAAGTCAAGGTCAGACCCAACACTTACCTCACTCCACAATCCACTAAAAGTTCAATCACGGCCTTGCCTTTCGAACAAGCCTCCAAACCAACCAGATCTAGCAAATTATCAACCAAACAATTTAAATTAAGTTTTAGAAACTACTCACGAATGAAAGAGGTTCAATTTAGATCATTATTGAAAAACTGGACAAAAGTCAACCCCGGGTCCGCTTGGTCAAAATCGAGGTTCGGATCAAAACCCGATCACCCATTCACCCCCGAGCCCGATTATGCAATTCAATTCGAAATCCAACCTCAATTCAATGTCTAAATCCCAATTATACAAAAATCCCTAATTCTACCAAAATCCCTAATTTCTACCTTGGAAATCCTTGATTTGATGTTCAAATCTTATGAAATGTAATGGGTAATTGAAAAAAAGTTGATTAGAGTGGCTTACCAATGAATTTAGGAAGAAGAGCTCTTGGGAAAATCGTTTCTAAGGTGTTTAAGGTTGAGAATTTGAAAGAATGAGCTAAAATCCCGTCTTTCTCAGCTTTTGACCAAGCGCAGATTGCACTATTGCGAAAAAGTCTTCGGAAATGCGAAGGTTTCACACCTCTGTTTCCATCGCAAATGCAAACATGGTACTATCGCAAATGCGACTGTAATCTCGCAAATGCGAGAATTCCAGTCCCAGCCCATGCTCGCAAATGCGAAGTGTCCTTCGCAAAAGCGAGGCTCGCATTTGCGAGCCAGACCTCGCATTTGCGTAGTCTGCATTCCAGCACCAGATGAAACTTGCACCAGCTATGATTCTAAAGTCCAAAACCATTCTGAAGCCTATTTGAAACTCACTGGAGTCCTCGGGGCTCCAAACAAAACTTGCACACAAGTCCAAAAATATTTTACGAACTTGTTCGCGCGATCAAAACACCAAAAATAACACCTAGAACTACGAATCGTACCCCAAAATGAATGTAATTTCTATGAAGCTTAAGAACTTTTAATTTTTCAACCGGACATCCAAATCACATCAAATCAATTCTGTTTTGTACAAAATTTTGCAAACAAGTCATAAATATAGTAATGAACCTATACCAAGTTCTGGAACCAAAGTCCAAACCTGGTAGCAACAAAATCAAACTTCGGTCAAACTTATTAATTCTTTAAATGTCACGACCCGAAAAGCCCACTCTCAGGACTGTGATGGCGCCTAACATTTCAGTTGCTAAGCAAGCCAATGTTAGAATAATTATCTATTTCTAACAGTTCAGATAAAATAATAAATAAGAACTGAAATAACTGAAATAAATTCTGAAGTAAGGAGCGAAAAACATAACAACTGAAATCTCTACTACAGCCGAATCTAGTGTCACAAGTGCACGAGCCGCTAGAATACTACAGATAAAGGTCTGAATAAAAGTAAAGTTGTCAGAAAAGAAAATACACATCTAAGATAAAGTGAGAGGGGACTTCAGGGCTACGAACGCCGAGCAGTTGTACCTCATGTCTCCTCGCAGATAGTCAATCCGACCACGCTACTGACCGGCATTGGGATCGACTCCAAAAGTTGCACAAGAAAGTGTAGAGTGTAGTATGAGTACTACCGACCTCATGTACTCTGTAAGTGCCGTACCTAACCTCGACGAAGCAGTGACGAGCTAAGGCGGGTCACTCACAATATAACCTGTATGCAATATAAAATAATGACAGGAAGGAAAATACAAAATGAAATAAGGCAGTTAACTTAAGAAATTAACTCAATCCTCTACGTAACCTAGTGAATGCCAGAAAAACTAATCCTTAGAGTCTCATATGGAAGTACCGAAGCCAACACAACACAATAAGGAATAGAACACATAAATTGTTGCAATGCGCAACCTGATCCCGCCGTACAACACAATCCTTCTTTATTCCACCATATAAATATCAATAATAATAAATAAATATATATTGTAGTGCGCAACCCGATCCCACCATATAATCAGCATCAATATCATAATTCACCCTTATTTCACCATATCAATCCATCCTTATTTCACCTGTTACGCCGCGCAACCCGATCCCACCGTATCAATATAAATTCATCCTTATTTCACCTGTTGCAGCGCGTAACCCGATCTCACCATATCAATATAAATAAAACAATAAGTGCATTTTAACAATTTATGTCACAAGAGTCCTCTATAGTTAATGGATATGAAGCGGAAACAGAAAGGGAATATGGTCTCAAAATTAAGAATCTACCATAATGAATACTAAACAGCAAGACAGTTCAAATAAATGACAACTAAGGGTAAAAAATATGTCATTTCAAGCAGTAGCAGTAAATCATGGAAGCACGAGAAAATCTAACATTCTTAACATGAGAATAATAAATGACAAGTAGAAAATAAGGCAGGGGAAGTAATTAAAACATGTAACAGTTAAGGCATATAATTAAATAATTCATGAAATGCAAGACAATCAGGGAAACAAGTATTTTGGCGATACAAACGTCAATTGACGCCGCAACACATGAATTTCATATAGCACATAACATAAGGGTTCATAATTCCCTCATATCAAGGTTAAACCTGACACTTACTTCACTCCGCAATCAACTCAAAATTCAATCACGGCCTTGCCTTTCGAACAATCCTCCGAACAAACCAAATCTAGCAAATTAATAACCAAACGATTCAAATTAAGCTTTAGAAACTACTCACGAATGGAAGAGGTTCAATTTAGATCATTATTGAAAAAGTAAACAAAAGTCAACCCCCTAGCTCCTCTGGTCAAAACCTGAGGTTCGGACCAAAACTCGATCACCCATTCACCCCCGAGCCCGATTATGCAGTTTGTTTCGAAATCTAACCTCAATTCGAGGTCTAAATTCCAATTTTACAAAAATCCCTAATTATACCTAAATTCCCAATTTCTACCATGGAAGTCCTAAATCTAAGGTTGAAATCTTATGAAATGTAGTGGGTAATTGAAATAAAGTAGGTTAGATTCACTTACTAATGAATTGGGGAAGAAAAGCTCTTGGAAAAATCGCCTCTAGGGTATTTAGGGTTGAGAATTTTAGAGAATGAACTAAAATCCTAATTTCCCTTCTTATGTCCAGGCGCAGATGTCGCAATTGCGACCTAGGGTTCGCAATTGTGAACCCCGCAATTGCGAAATATCCTTCGCAAATGCGAAGATTTTACACTTCTGCTGCCATCGCAATTGCCATGGTTTGTTCGCAAATGCGAACTTGGACTTCTCGCAATTGCGACCATTATGATCGTAAATGTGAACTCTGTTGACCTAGCCCCACATCGCAATTGTGAAGTAATTATTCGCAATTGCGAACCTAAAAGAGGTGTTGTAACATCGCAAATGCGAAACCAGACCTCGCAATTGCAAGGTCTGAGGCCTGCACCAGAAACAGTTTTCACTAGCTATGCTTCTAAGTATAAAACCACTCTGAAACCTATCCAAAACTCACCCGAGCCCTCAGGGCTCCAAACCAAGCATGGATACAAGTCCAAAAACATCATACGAACTCGCTTGTGCAATCAAAAAACCTAAATAACACCTAGAACTACGAATCGGACACTAAAACGAGTGAATTTATCAAAGCAACTTAAGAACTTTCAATTTAACAACCGGACGTCCGAATCACGTCAAATCAAATTCATTTTCCACCAAATTTTGTAGACAAATCATAATATTATATTGAACTTATACCAAGTTTCGGAACCAAAATCCGAACCCGGTAGCAACAAAGTCAAACTTCGGTAAAACTTGTTAATTCTTTAAACGTTTAAGCTTCTAGTTTCCATTAAATTGTGATAATTCAAGCTAGGGACTTCCGAATTTAATTCTGGGCATACGCCCAAGTCCCAAATGATCCAGGACCGTCAAAATACTGATCGGGGTCTGTTCGCTCAAAATGATGATTGGAGTCAACTCAAATGAGATTTTAAGGCACGATTTCACATTTTTATCAAATTTTCACATAGAAACATTTCGAAAAAGATACGGACTGCGTATGCAAATCGAGGAAGGTTAAACAAAGTTAATCGAGGTTTTGAAACATAGAATTTAAGGTTAAAACTGTAAATGACCTATCGGGTCGTCATATTCTCCACCTCTAAAACAAACGTTCGTCCTCTAATGGATATAGAAAACTACCTGGATTGGTGAAGAGTTGTGGATTTCTACTCTGCATGTCCGACTCGGACTCCCAGGTGGCTGCCGCGATCGGCTCACCTCTCCACTGCACTCGAACTGAAGGATAACACATGGCTAGAATAGCCACGGGCTCCTCCTCATAAGCCAAATCCTTGTCCAATTGGACTGAGCGGAAATCGAAAACATAAGAAGGATCACCGTGATACTTTCGGAGCATGGACACATGGAACACCGGATGGACTGCTGATAAACTAGGTGGCAATGCGAGCATGTAGGCCACCTCAACCACTCTCTCAAGAATCTCAAAGGGCCCGATACACCTAGGGATCAGCTTGCCCTTCTTTCCGAACCTCATCACACCCTTAATGGGTGAAACCCAGAGCAATACTCTCTCTCCGACCATGAATGCAACATCACGAACTCTACGATCGGCATAACTCTTCTTCCTACACCGAGAATTCGATCCTGAATAATCTTGAGCTTATCCAAGGCATCCTGTACCAAGTTTGTACCCAACAACCGAGCCTCCGTTGGCTCGAACCATCCAAATGGCGAACAACACCGCCTCCCGTATAACGCCTCATACGGAGCCATCTGAATGCTCGATTGGTAGTTGTTGTTGTAGGAAAATTTCGCAAGTGGCAAGAACTGGTCCAGAACCCCCGAAATCTATAACACAAGTGCAAAGCATGTCATCTAATATCTGAATAGTGCGCTCGGACTGTCCATCCATCTGGGGCTGATATGATGTGCCCAACTCAAGTTGCGTGTCCAACTCATGTTGTACTGCCCTCCAGAAGCACGAGGTGAACTGCTTACCTCGATCCGAAGTGATAGACATAGGCACACCGTGAAGACGGACCATCTCGCAGATGTGATCTCAGCTGACCGCTCTGAAGAATAGGTAACTGCCTGTAACGAAATGTGCTGACTTGGTCAACCAGTCCACATTACCCTTACCACGTCAAACTTCCGGTCCAACAACAAAATTCATAGTGACAAGCTCCCACTTCCACTCAGGAATCTCTAACTTCTGAAGCAAACCACCAGGCTTCTGATACTCACACTTTACTTGCTGACAATTTAGACACCGAGCTACATATGCAACTATATCCTTCTTCTTCCTCCTCCACTAAAAATGCTGCCGCAAGTTCTGATACATCTTGGCGGCACCCGAATGAATAGAATACCAGGAACTGTGGGCCTCCTCAAGGATCAACTCACGAAGTCCATCCATATTAGGGGCACAAATATGACCTTGCATCCTCAAAACCCCATCATCTCCCATAGTAACCTGCTTGTCACCACCGAGCCGCACCGTGTCCCTAAGGACAAGAAAATGAAGGTCGTATGTTGCCGCTCTCTAATGCGCTTGTACAAGGAATACCGAGCGATTGTACAGGCTAGAACACGACTGGGCTCTGAAACATATAACCTTAGGAACTGATTGGCCAAAGCTTGAACATCTGATGCAAGCGGTCTCGCTCCAACTGGAATGTACGCAAGGCTGACAATACTCACTGCCTTTCTACTCAAGGCATCGGCCACCACATTGGCCTTCCCGGCATGATACAAAATGGTGATATCATAGTCCTTCCACAGCTCCAACCACCATCCTCTATATCAAGTTCAGATCCTTTTGCTTGAGAAAATACAATAGACTCCTATGATCCGTGATTACCTCGCACGACACGCCGTAAAGATAGTGCTCCAAATCTTTAGCGCATGAACAGTGGCTGCCAACTCTAATTCATGAACAGAGTAATTCTTCTCATCAACCTTCAACTGCCACAATGCATATACAATCACTCTACCATCCTGCATCAATACCTCTCCGAGCCCAATACGAGAAGCATCATAGTTTACCGTGTAAGATCCTGAACCGGTGGGAAACACCAACACTGGTGCCGTAGTCAAAGTAGTCATGAGCTTCTGAAAGCTAAACTCACACTCATCCGACCATCTAAACGGGCACCTTCTAGGTCAACCTGGTCAATAGGGCTGCTATGGATGAAAAACCCTCCACGAACTGGCTGTAATAACCTGCCAAACCCAAAAAACTCAAGATCTTTATAATTGAAGTAGGTCTAGGCCAGTCTTGAACTGCCTCCATCTTCTTATAATCCACTTTTATGCCCTTTACCGATATAACGTGTCCCAAAAAAAGGCGCCTGAGTCTAACCAAAACTCATACTTCGAAAACTTGGCATATAATAGCTATCTCTCAATGTCTGAAATATAATCTGAAGATGATGCTCGTGCTCCTCTCGACTGCGGGAATAGATCAAGATGTCATCAATTAATACAATCACAAAAAAATCCAAATAGGGTTTGAACACCTGGATCATCAAATCCATAAATGCAGCTGGGATATTTGTCAACCCAAATGACATCACTAGAAACTCATAATGCTCGTATGAAGTCTGAAAAGCCGTCTTAGGGACGTTGGATGCCCTAATCTTCAACTGATGGTAGACAGGCCTCAAATCAATCTTCAAAAACACTTTGGCACCCTGAAGCTGATCAAATAAGTAATCAATCCTTAGCAACGGATACTTGTTCTTATAGTGACTTTGTTCAACTGAGGATAGTCTATACACATCCTTATCGACCCATCCTTCTTTTTCACGAACATCAGGGGTGCAACCCAAGGCGAGACACTAGGTCTTATGAAGCCCTTATCAAGAAAATCTTGCAACAGTTACTTCAAATCCGGCGGGGCCATATGGTATGGTGGAATAGAAATGAGCTGAGTGCCCAGAGCCAAATTAATACGGAAATCAATATCCTTGTCGGGTAGCATCCCCAGCAGGTCTACAGGAAACACCTCTGGAAACTCACGAACAATTAGCACTGAATCCATAGATAGAACCTCCGCACTAGAATTGCGAACATAGGCCAAATGGGCTAAACACCCCTTCTCGACCATACGTCGAGCCTTCATATAAGAAAAAACTCTACTGGTAGAGTGGCCAGGAGTCCCCCTCCACAGTAATCGAGGCAACCCCGGCATGGATAAGGTCACCGTCTTGGCGTGATAGTCCACTATAGCTTGATAAGGTGACAGCCAATCCATACCCAAGATGACATCAAAAACTACCATATCAAGAAGTAGAAGGTCTACACTAGTCTCAAGACACCCAAATAGTAATCACACGAGCGATAGACACGATCTACGATAGTTGAATCACCCACAGGCATGGACGCATATACTGGAGCACTCAAAGAATCACGAGGCACAACCAGATATGCAGCAAAACAGGATGACACATAGGAGTAAGTAGATGCCAAATCAAATAGAACTGAAGCATCTCTATGGAAAACAAGAACAATAGATGTGATAATAGCATCAAATGACTCAGCCTCAGGCCTAGCTAGAAAATCATAACATGGGGGCTGGGCCCCACCACTTTGAACTACATCTCTGGGGCGGCCTCTAGTTGACTGACCTCCACCTCTAACGGCCTGACCCCCACCTCTAACGGCTTAACCCCACATTTGGCTACCTGACCCCTACCCTGGCTGGCTGAGCAGGCAATGGAGCAACCGGTGTCAAAACCATGGCACGAGAACTCTACTGTGGCATGCCGCCAATAACCTCGGACATGACCTCCGGATGTGCCCAAAACCACCACACTCAAAACACCCATCATGCTGCTGTGGCTGCTGGAACTAATGTTAACCCGAACGGGCCGGATAACCACGGTGATAGCTCTATATCGGAGGCGCACTGATAGGAGCTGATGATGCACTATAGGCTGGCTACCTAGAATAAGGCACATAAGGAACAACGACCCTCAGAAGCACTTTGAGATGCCTGAAGTGCTGAATCAAATGGCCTGGGAGGATGGCCTCTACCAAAAGCACCCCTGCCTCCAGATGAGGCACCGCTGAAACCACCAAAATAACGGGGCCACTTATTTGATACCGGCCCCCTCTCCCGAGCACAAACCAACTCAATACGTCTGGCAATATCAACGGCGGTTTGGAAGGAAATATCACTCCCTGTCTCCTTAGCCATCTAAAGCCTAAGAGTGTAAGTGAGCCCATCAATAAATCTCCTCACCGTTCCTTCTCAGTAGGAAGCAGGATACTGCCATAGCGAGCTAAGTCCACAAATCGAATCTTGTATTGGGTGACAGTCATACTACCCTGCTGGAGACGCTCAACTGCCTGCGGTAATTCTCCCTCAGTGTGACAGGGAGGAACTTCTCTTAAAATAGCTGTGAGAACGGATCCCAAGTAAGTGTAGGCGACCAAGCTGGTCTGGTCAACATATAATCTCTCCACCACCTCTTGGCGGAACTCGTCATCTGAAACATAACAAAATCAACCATATTGGTCTCAACTATACCCATGTTCCGCAGCAACTCGTGGCAGCGGTGAAGATAATCTTGTGGGTCCTCACAAAGTGCAGCACAGAAGTGAACTTGAAAGAGATTAGTAAACTTGTTCAATCTCAATAAAGCCTCAGAAGACATGGCAGGCCTATCACCAGCCTGTGCCGCAACAACCGCCTGAACTACCCCAACTGGCAGGGTTTCTAGAGTCTGATACTGGGAGCCACCTGCTCCGGGGTGTGAGTAGGGGGACTCTATGCTCCTCCCCCAGCCTGAGAGACAATTGGTGCCACCAAAAAGGTACTGGTCTGGGCCAGACTCTCCATAAGGCCCACCAAGTGAACTAGAGCGTCATGCAGTACTGAGTGGCTATGAACCCCTCCGGGACCTGAGCTGGTCCAACAGGTACAGTCTGAGCTGGAATCTCCTCATCAAAATCTACTTGATGTTCCACTATCGGTGCTGCTGCTCGAGCTCTAGGTTGCGCTTTGCCTCTGCCTCTGGCGCGACCTCGGCCTTGACCTCTGCCCCTAGTCGTAGCTGCCACAGGAGGCTCCGACTCCTGTCTAGTTGTAGATGTAGTGCGTGTTCTCACCATCTGCGAGAGAATAAGAATAGAAGGGTTCAGTCATCAATGATAAAATAAAATCGAACGACAAAGTAAGAAGAGGTGACATGTTTCCTAAATTCTATAGCCTCTGGAAGATAAGTACAGACGTCTACGTACCGATACTCCAAACTATACTAAGTTGCTCATGACTCTAAGACCTAAGCAACCTAGTGCTCTGATACCAACTTGTCACGACTCAGAAATCCCACCCTCAAGACCGTGATGGCGCCTAATATTTCACTTGCTAGGCAAGCCAACGTCAGAATAATTTATCCATTTTTAACAGTTCAACTTAAATAATAAATAAGAAATCGAAATAACTAAAATAAATTCTGAAGTAAGGAGCGGAAAACATAATAACTGAAATCTCTACTATAGCCCCAATCTAGTGTCACAAGTGCACGAGCTACTAGAATACTACAGATAAAGGTCTGAATAAAAGTAAAGTTGTCTAAAAGAAAAATACACAGCTAAGATAAAGTGGGAGGGGACTTCAGGGCGGTGAACGCCGAGCAGCTGTACCTCAAGTCTCCCCGCTAATAGTCAGCCCGAGCATGCTATTGACACGCTCTTGGACCGACACCAAAATCTGCACAAGAAGTGTAGAGTGTAGTATGAGTACAATCGCCCCATGTACTCTGTAAGAGCTGAGCCTAACCTCGACGAAGTATTGATGAGGCTAAAGCGGGTCACTCATAATATAACATGTACGCAGTATAAAATAATGACAGGAAGGAAAATACAGAAATGAAATAAGGCAGTTAACTTAAGAAATTAACTCAATCCTCTACGTAACCTAGTGAATACTAGAAAAACCAATCCTTAGAGTCTCATATGGAAGGACCGAAGCCAACACAACACAAAAAGGAATAGAACACATAAACTGTTGCGGTGCGCAACCCGATCCTGCCGTAGAACACAATCCTCCCTTATTCCACCATAAAAATATCAATAATAATAAATAAATATATGTTATGGCATGCAACCCGATCCCACCATATAGCCAGAATCAATATCATAATTCACCTTTACTTCACCATATAAATCCGCCCATATTTAACTTATTACGGTCCGCGTAACCCTATCCCACCGTATCAGTATAAATTCACCCTTATTTCACTATATCAATCCACCCATATTTCACCTGTTGCGACGCGCAACCCGATCCCACTGTACAGTATAAATTAATTGATAAGTGCATTTAATTTAACAATTTATATCACAAGAGTCCTCCATTATTAATGTATATAAAGGGGAAACAAAAAGGGAATCTCGTCTCAAAATTAAGAATCTACCTTAATGAATACTAAACAGCAAAACTGTTCAAATAAATGACAACTAAGGGTAGAAAATAAGTCATTTCAAGCAGTAGCAGTAAATCATAGAAGAACAGAAATCTAACATTCTTAACATGAGAGTAATAAGTGACAAGTAGCAAATAAGGGATGGGAAGCAATTAAAACATGTAACAGATAAGGCATGTAATGATATAATTCATGAAATGCGGGACAAACAGGGAAACAAGTATTTTGGCGACGTATATACAAACATCACCTCGCATATACGACGCAACACATGAATTTCACATAGCACATAACTCAAGAGTTCCTAATTCCCTCAAATAAAAGTTAAACCTGGCACTTACCTCACTCCGCAATCAACTCAAAATTCAATCATGTCCTTGCCTTTTGAACAAGCCTCCGAACCAACCAAATCTAGCAAATTATTAACCAAACGATTCAAATTAAGCTTTAGAAACTACACACTAATGGAAGAGGTTCAATTTAGATCATTATGGAAAAAGACAACAAAAGCCAATCCCCGGGCCCGCTTGTTCAAAACCCGAGGTTCGGACCGAAACCCGATCACCCATTCACCCCCGAGCCCGCTTGTGCAATTTGTTTCGAAATCCGACCTCAATTCGAGGTCTGAATTCCAATTTTATAAAAATCCCTAATTCTACCTGAATCCCCAATTTCTACCATGGAAGTCCTAAATTTAAGGTTGAAATCTTATGAAATGTAGTGGGTAATTGAAAAAAAAGTAGGTTAGAGTCACTTACCAATGAATTGAGGAAGAAAAACACTTGAAAAAATCGCTTCTAGGGCGTTTAGGGTGGAGAATTTGAGAGAAAGAGCTAAACTCCCGTTTTCCCTTCTTATGTCCAGGCGCAGATGCCGCAATCGACCTGTGGTTCGCAATTGTGAACCCCACAAATGCAACATATCCTATGAAATTGCGATGGTTTGTTCGCAAATGCGAACTTGGACTTCTCGCGAATGCAAACTCTATAGACCTAGTCCCACTTTGCAATTATGAAGTAATTGTTCGCAATTGCGAAACAAAGGTGTTGTAACATCGCAAATGCGAAACCAGACCTCGCAATTGCAAGGTCTAAAGCCTGCACCAGAAACAAGTTTCACCAGCTATGCTTCTAAGTCTAAAACCACTCCGAAGCCTATCCGAAACTCAACCGAGCCTTCGGGGCTCCAAACCAAGCATGCACACAAGTCCAAAAATATCATACGAACTCGCTCGCGCGATAAAAGCACCAAAAAAACACCTAGAACCACGAATCGGACACCAAAACGAATGAATTTTTTGAAGAAACTTAAGAACTTTCAATTTAATAATCGGACATCAGAATCACGCCAAATCAAATCCGTTTTGCACCAAAGCTTTAAGCTTCTAGTTTTCAATAAATTGTGATAATTCAAGCTAGGATCTTCCAAATTCGATTCCGGGCATACGCCCAGCTTCCAAATTACGATACGGACCCACCGGGACTGTCAAAATGCTGATCCAGGTCCGTTCGCTCAAAACGTTGATCGGAGTCAACTCAAATGAGTTTTTAAGGCACGATTTCACATTTTTATCAAATTTTCACGTAGAAACCTTCCGAAAAAGACACGGAGTGTGCATGCAAATCGAGGAAGGTTAAACGGAGCAAATCAAGGTTTCAAAACACATAATTTAAGGTTAAAACTGTAAATGACCTATCGGGTTGTCACATTCTCCACCTCTAAAACAAATGTTCATCCTCGAACGGACATAGAAAGTTACCTGGACTGGTGAAAAGGTGTGGATTTCTACTTCGCATGTCCGACTCAGACTCCCAGGTGGCTGCCTCGATCTGCTAACCTCTCCACTACACTTGAACTGAAGGATAACTCTTAGACCACAATATCGGACCTGCCGAGCTAGAATAGCCACGGGCTCCTCCTCATAAGTCTAATCCTTATCTAATTGGACTGAGCTGAAATCTAACACATCGGACGGATCACCGTGATACTATCGGAGCATGGGCACATGGAACACCGGATGTACTACTGATAAACTAGGTGGCAATGCGAGCCTGTAGGCCACCTCAACCACTCTCTCAAGAATCTCAAAGGGCCTGATATACCTAGGGCTCAACTTGCCCTTCTTTCTGAACCTCATCACACCCTTCATGGGTGAAACCAGGAGCAATACCCTCTATTCGACCATGAATGCAATATCATAAACTCTACGGTCGGCATAACTCTTTAGCCTAGACTAAGTTGTTCGAAGTCAATCCTGAATTATCTTGACCTTATCCAAGGCATCCTATACCAAATCTGTACCCAACAACCGAGCCTCCCCCGGCTCGAACCATCCAACTGGCGAACGACACCGCCTACCATATAATGCCTCATAGGGAGCCATCTGAATGCTCGATTGGTAGCTGTTTTTGTAGGCAAACTCTGCAAGTGGCAAGGACTGGTCCCATGAACCTCCGAAATCCATAACACAAGCGCGAAGCATGTCTTCTAATATCTGAATAGTGCACTCGCACTGTCCGTCCGTCTGGTATGAAATGATGTACTAAACTCAACCTGCGTGCCCAACTAACATTGTACGGCCCTCCAGAAGTCCAAGGTGAACTACGTACCTTGATCAGAAATGATAGACACGGGCACACTATGAAGACGGATAATCTCGCGGATGTAGATCTCAGCTAACTGCTCTGAAGAATGGGTAACTGCCATTGGAATTAAATGTGCCGACTTGGTCAGCCTGTCCACAATCACCCATACCGCATCGAACATCCTCTGAGTCTGTGGGAGTCCAACAACAAAATCCACAGTGATACGCTCTCCCATTCACTCAGGAATCTCTAACTTCTAAAGCAAACCAACAGGCCTCTGATGCTCGTACTTAACTTGCTGACAATTTAGACACTAAGCAACATATGCAACTATATCTTTCTTCATCCTCCTCCACCAACAAAGTTGCCGCAAGTCCTGATACATTTTAGTAGAACCCGAATGAATAGAATACCAAGAATTGTAGGCCTCCTTAAGGATCAACTCACGAAGCCCATCCATATTGGGCACACAAATACGGCCCTTCTTCCTCAAAACCCCCATCATCACCAACCGTAACTTGCTTGGCACAATCGTGCCGTGCCGCGTCCTTAAGGATAAGCAAATGAGGATCATCATACTGACGCTCTCTGATGCCCTCACACAAGGAAGACCGAGCGACTGTGCAAGCTAAAACACGACTGGGCTCTGAAACATCTAAGCTCACGAACTGATTGGCCAACGCTTGAACATCTGCAGCAAGCGGCCTCTCACCAACTTGAATGTACGCAAGGCTACCCATACTCATTCTACTCAAGGCATCAGCTACCACATTGGCCTTTCCGAGATGATACAAAATGGTGATATCAAAGTCTTTCAACAGCTCAAACCATCTCATCTGCCTCAAGTTGAGATGCTTCTGCTTGAAGAAATACTGTAGACTCTGATGATCCGTGAATACCTCGCACGACTGCCTCCAAATCTTCAGCGTATGAACAATGGCTTCCAACTCTAAGTCATGAACAGGGTCATTCTTCTCATGAACCGTAAACTACCATGACGAATATGCAATCACCCTACCATCCTGCATCAATACTGTATCAAGCCCAATACGAGATACATCAGAATACTCCGCGTAAGATCCTGAACCGGTGGATAACACCAACACTAGCGCCGTAGCAAAAGTCGTCTTGAGCTTCTGAAAGCTCAACTCACACTCGTCCAACCATCTGAATGGGGCACCTTCTAGGTAATTTGGTCAATGGGGCTACTATAGATGAAAACCCTTCCAGGAACCGGCGGTAATAACCCGCCAAACCCAGGAAACTCCGAATCTTTGTAGCTGAAATAGGTCTAGGCCAGGTCTGAACTGGCTCAATCTTCTTAGGATCCACCTTTATGCCCTCTGCCGATACAACATGACCCAAAAAGTCGACTGAGTCTAATTAAAACTCACACTTTGAAAACATGGCATATAACTGGCAATCTCCCAAAGTCTGAAGTACAATTCTAAAGATGTTGCTCATGCTCCTATCGACTGCGGGAGTAGATCAAGATATCATCAATGAATATAATCACAAAAGAATCCATGTAGGGCTTGAACACCCAGTACATCAAGTCCATGAATGCTGCTGGGGCATTTTTCAACCCAAATGACATCACTAGGAACTCATAATGCCCGTATCGAGTTTGAAAAGTTGTCTTAAGGAAATCAGATGCCCTAATCCTCAACTGATGGTAGCCAGACCTCAAATCAATCTATAAAAATACTTTGGCACCCTGAAGCTGATCAAATAAGACATCAATCCTTGGTAACGCACACTTGTTCTTAATAGTGACTTTGTTCAACTACTGATAGTTTATACACACACTCATCAACCCTTCTTTTTTCTTCACGAACAACACGGGCGCACCCCAGGGCGAGACACTAGGTCTAATGAAGCCCTTATCAAGAAAATCTAGAACTGTTCCTTAACTCCTTCAACTCCGGGGGGAGGGGGGCTATAGGTATGGCAGAATTAGAAATGGGCTGAGTGCCCATAGCCAAATCAACACAGAAATAAATATCCCTTTCACGTGGCATCCATGCCAGGTCTGTAGGAAACACCTCTAGAAACTCACGAACAACTGGTACTGAATCCATGGATGGAACCTCCGCACTCGAATCACAAACATAAGCCAAATAGGCTAGACACCCCTTCTCGATCATACGTCGAGCCTTCACATAAGAAATAACTATGCTGGTAGAGTGGGCAAAAGTCCCTCTCCAATCTAATCGAGGCAACCCCAGCATGGCTAAGGTTACCGTCTTGGCGTGACAGTCCAATATAGCCTGATAAGGTGACAACCAATCCATACCAAAGATAACATCAAAATCTACCATATCAAGAAGTAGAAGATCTAAACTAGTCTCAAGACTCCCAATGGTAACCATACATTAGCGATAGACACAATCTACAACACTAGAATCTCCCACAGGCATGGATACGTACATAGGAGCACTTAAAATATCACGGGGCACAACTAGATATGCAACAAAATAGAATGACACATAGGAGTAAGTAGATCCTAGATCAAATAGATATAAAGCAATCTCTATGGCAAACGGGAACAATACCTGTGATAACGGCATCAGATAACTCGGCCTCAGGCCTAGCTGGGAAAGCATAACATCGGGTGTAACGACTTGGCCGGTCGTTTTGAGAGTTGTATCCACGTTCCCCCATCTACTGCTTATTTTGTGCTTAATAGTTGCTATTTTACTTCTCCGGGTAGTTGGTTCGGTTGCGGGGATGTTTCGGAATGAGTTGACACACTTAGTCTCAAGATTGAAAGCTTAAGTTGAAAAAGTTGACCGAATGTTGGCTTATGCGTAAATGGTTCAAGAATGGAGTTTTGGCAGTTCCTCTCTGTATGGTGATTTTGGACTTAAGAGTGTGTCCGGATAGTGACTTGGAGGTCCGTAGTTGATTTTGGCTTGAAATGGCGAAAGTTGGAAAATTAGAAGTTTTGGAAATTTGGAAGTTTGACCGAGAGTTGGCTTTGTGGTTACCAGGCTCGGATTGGGGTTTCGAGAGTTGGAGTAGGTCTGTTGTGTCATCTTTGAATTGTGTGTAAAATTTGAGGTCAATCGAACTTGATTTGATAGTTTCGCCATCGAATGTAGAAGTTGGAATTTTCTAGTTTTCATTAGTCTTGAATTGCGATGCAATCCGTGCTTTTGATGTTGTTTGATGTAATTTGAGGGCTTGAATAGGTTCGTATCGTGTTTTAGGACTTGTTGGTATATTGGGATGGGGTCCCGAGGACCTCGGATGTGTTTCGGTTGAGTTTTGAACAAGTTTGGGCATTTCGGCACTTTGATAATGTTCTAGAGCGAGTGAAGTGCGGAGGGCACATTTTGGAGTGCGGAGGCAAAGCCTCATGTGCGGCTGCAAACTCCTAGAGTGCGGGGGCACATTTTTTCTAAATGGTCTGACTTCGGAAGCTTATATCTTTTAATCTTTGAAACATGAAAGTTGTAGCCCTTTGAGTCTAGTTTCCAAAAACATAAACCATTCATCATTTGGACATTTTTATCAAAAGTTATGGCTTATTTACTGAACCCTGGTAGTGCAGTCACTGTTGAAGTGCGACCGCACAATTTGGATCACGGCCGCAAAACTTGGAATGTGCGATTAGCACTTTGGGAGATCAGATGTAATACTATATAAATGAGGGTTTCATCTCAGTTTTTGTTTGGTGGACCTAGAGAGCTCGGTTTGTGACGATATTTAGTGGGTTTTTCAAGGAATTGATTAGGATAAGTGATTCTAACTTGGATTTGGTTAAATTACCTGAATACATCCTTGATTTCATCATTTAATTAGTGATTTTGGTTGAAAATTTAGGGAAAATAGAGAAAACTTCTTAGGCCGAATTTTGGGGATTTAAGAGAGATTTTGGTATCGGATTTGAGTAATTTTAGTATGGTTGGACTCGTGGTTGAGTGGGTGTTCGGATTTTGTAACTTTCATCAGATTCTGAGACGTGGGCCCGGGGTTGACTTTTTGACTTTTGATTAAGAACTTAGTATTTTCTCATGCGATTGATTTCCTTAGCTTGTGTAGATTGTATCGAATTGTTTGTAGCTAGATTCGAGGCATTTGGAGGCCGATTCAGGAGACAAGGGCTTATTGGAGTAGAGATTTGCACAGTTTGAGGTAAGTAACAGTTCTAAACTTTGTTCAGAGGATATGAAACCCCGAATTACGTATTATGTGATTAGTGTTGAGGTGACGCACATGCTAACTTGTGGGCGTGTAGGCGTGTAGGCATGCACCGTAAGAATTATGAGTTGGTCAATTCCATGAAACTGTATAGTTGATTAATCTTGTTTTTACCTGTATTTTTACCATGTGTTAGAGAAATTGAGCTGCCAATCATGTTAGAAATCCTACTTAGGCTACATGTTGGTACTGTTGGGACCTACAGAGATCATTTTACATGTTGAATTATTTGTTTAACTTTCCATTTTATACTTAGAACCGGCTATTATTTTCATATCATATCTAGTCTTTGTTTTCCTTATTAATACATCGTATCCTCGCTGTTTGGGCTGATTATCTCAATACTTGTGAGCCTGAGAGATTGATAGAGATTGATGATTGCGTGAGGCTGAGGGCATATTATGAGTGATATTTATAGGATCGAGCTGCACGTCGCAGCAGGCTTTATTGTTTCATGTCAGGATTTGGCTTATTATAGTGCTTGGGATGGATCGGCCCCTCCGGAGTCTACACATCCATTTACACTTGGGCTTGATCTACGCTGGTTTATTTACATTTGGGCTGGATCTGCCCTGGTTGATTTGCATTTGGCTGGATCTGCCCTTTTCTGTGTTGAGTTTTATTGTAAAACTTGAAAGCATGTGTAAAATTTTGTACCATTACCCCTAGATTATGAATTTTGTGAGATATCACTGTCATATTTTTCGTGAAATTATGTACTGTTAATTTTGTATGTGAGCTGAATGTTCGAGAGTCACTACTTTCAGTCCAAAGGTGAGATTTGCTACTTATTGAGTTGGCTGTACTCATGCTACACCCTGCACCTCTTGTGCAGATCCAGGTGTTTCTGCTCACGGCAGTTGCTAGTTCATTGAGTGCAGACGTTTGAAGATCATCGAGGTAGCTGCTTTGGCATCCGCAAACCTTGACTCTCCTCCCCTATCTTTCAGTTTATTTATTCAGTTTCTATTTTTCTTAGATAGTATTTCAGACTTGTGTTGTATAGATTCTCATGTACTCAGTGACACCCTGGTTTTGGGAACTTCTTTATTGAGATATGATCTTTTATCCAGTTTATGAGAATTTTAATTATTTACACATGTTTTAGTACATTTTTTCATTTGAAAGTGTTGGTAATATCTGAGTTGTCGGCTTGCCTAGTACCATTTTAGGCGCCATCACGACAGGTTAAGTTTTGGGTCGTGACAAGTTGGGATCGAAGCCTAGGTTACATAGGTCTCACGAGTCATGGGCAAGTTTAATAGAGTCTTGCAGATCTGTATAGAGATGTCTGTAGTTATCTTCGAAAGGCTGTCGAACCCTTAGGAAAACATCACATTCTTGTATTATTGTCTTGTCGATTTATTGATTATGGGAATTAAACTTCTAAAATTTTATTCTCTCACAAATGGTGAGGACACGTGCTACCGGACAGGACGGACAACCACTAGTACCACCGGCTAGGGCCACGAAATGTCGGGGTCGCAGTAGGGGCCGCGGTAGGGGAAAAGGTGCAACTCGTACAACAGCTAGAGTGGCACCTGCAGATCCACCAGTTGCTCTAACTCAGGAGCATGTACCAGATATGGTTGAGCCATTGGGGCCGCCGCAAGCACCATTTGTGCCATTGTGATTCCATGCTTTCAGGAGGATTTGGCTCAAATTTTGACTATGTGCACTAGCCTTGCTCAAGCGGTTTTTGTTCAGACTGCGCCAGCCACTTCTTAGGTCGGGGGAGGTACTAAGACTCCCGCCGCCCGTACTTTATCGTAGGTGATGTAGGGACTTTAGACATCGAGGGTACTACCAGCCCACCCGGTTGTAGTTGCTCAGGCACAGGTGGGTCCCCTTACGATTGATGATGAGCAGAGAAGACTAGAGAGATTTGGGAGGCTCCAGCCTCCATCATTCAGTGGGGCTGAGTCTGAGGATGCCCAGCACTTCTTGGATAGGTTCCAGCGGATTCTTCGCACAGCGGGTATTCTGGAGACCAGTGGGGTCTCATTCCCTACTTTTCAATTTACTGGGGCTGCCTTCAGATATTGGGAGGCCTATGAGAGGTGCAGGCCAGTTGGTGCAGCACCACTTATGTGGCGTGAGTTCTCTGTTCTCTTCTTAGAGAAGTTTGTGCCATAGACCCATAGGGAGGAGCTGCGCAGGCAGTTTGAGCAGCTACATCAAGATGGCATGGTTGTGACCTAATATGTGATGAGGTTTTCAGAGATGGCTTGTCACGCAGTTTGGTTGGTTCCCACTGATAGGAAGAGGATTAGGAGGTTCATTTAGGGCCTCTACTATTAGTACCGTTTTGTTATGACTCGGGAGAGTGTATTAGGTGCTACGTTCGACGAGGTGGTTGATATTGCTCGGTGGCTAGAGATGGTTCGTAGTTGGGAGCATGGAAAGGGAGGCCAAGATGGCTCGTGGTCGGGTGGTTTCAGTGGTGTTCCTTCTGGGGGACAGTCCGATCACAGCAGGGGTCGTCCTTATAGGCCCGCTCAGATGGCTCGTCTAGTTCATCATGGTGCATCATCCAGCCATGGTTCGTACAGTGCTAGATCGGGTTAGTCATCTCTCAGTGCTCTCCCAGCTCAGAGTTCATCTCGTGCACCTTCAATTTAGGGTTCATCTGCACCAGGTTCCTCTGGTAGTTATTCTGGTTCTCGGGGTCTGCCTTAGTATTTGCCACCATTTTCCGAGAGGGGATGTTTCGAGTGTGGAGAGTTGGGTCATGTGAAGAGGTTTTATCCTCGCCTTATGGGAGGTCCAGCTCAGTAGAGCAATCAGGCCACGACTTCAGCACCAGTTACTTCACCACCTGCCCAAGCCAGCTCGGGGTGGGGCTTAGGTAGCTAGAGGTCGCCATAGAGGGGAAGGTCAATCAGGTGGCGGTCAGGCCCAATTATATGCTCTTCCTGTCAGGTTAGATGTTGTTGCTTCAGATGCAGTGATCACAGGTATTGTCTCAGTGTGCCACAGGGATGCTTCCACATTATTTGACCCTGGTTCTACTTATTTCTATGTATCATCCTAGTTTACTCGTTATTTGGATATGCCTCGTAAGTCCTTAGTTTCACCCATTGATGTATCTATGTCGGTGGGCGATACTATTTTTGTGGACCATGTATATCAGTCGTGTGTGTTAGGGGATTGGAGACTAGAGTTGATCTCTTATTGCTTAGTATGGTTGATTTCAACGTGATCTTGGGTATGGATTGGTTGTCTCCATACCATGCTATTCTAGATTGTCACGCTAAGACCGTGACATTGGCGATGCCGGGATTGCCAAGGATCGAGTGAAGGGTTCTCTAAATTATGTTCCCAGCAGGGTGATTTCTTATTTGAAAGCCCAATGGATGGTTGGGAAGGGATGTCTGTCATATTTGGCCTTTGTGAGGGATGTTGGTGCTGATACTCCTACTATTGATTCTTTTCCAGTGGTGTGAGACTTTCCTAATGTATTTCTTCCAGACCTACCGGGCATGCTGCCTAACAGGGATATTGACTTTTGTATTGACTTGGTGTCGAGCACTCAGCCCATTTCAATTCCTCTGTATCGTATGACACCAGCTAAATTGAAGGAATTGAAAGAGTAGCTTCAGGGACTTGTTGATAAGGGATTTATTAGGCCCAGTATGTCGCCTTGGGTGCACCAGTTCTATTTGTGAAGAAGAAGGATGGTACTATGCAGATGCGCATCGACTATAGGCAGTTGAACAAAGTTACAATCAAGAACAAGTATCCTTTACCGCGCATTGATGATCTATTTGACCAGCTTCAGGGAGCGAGGATGTTCTCTAAGATCGATTTGAGGTCTCGGTATCACCAGTTGAAGATTGGGGACTCAAATATTCTAAAGACAACATTCAGGACTTGTTATGGGCACTATGAGTTCCTTGTGATGTCTTTCGGGCTGACCAACGCCCCAGCAGCATTCATGCATCTGATGAATAGTGTATTTCAGCCTTATCTCGGCTCGTTTGTCATAGTATTCACTGATGATATCCTGGTGTACTCACGTAGCCAGGAGGAGCATGCTCAGCATTTGAGGATTGTACTACAGCGGCTGAGGGAGGAGAAGCTTTATGCCAAGTTCTCCAAGTGTGAGTTTTAGCTTAGTTCGGTAGCATTCTTGGGTCACGTGATGTTCAGTGAAGGGATTAAGGTAGATCCAAAGAAGATAGAGGTGGTTCAGAGTTGGCCCAGACCGTCCTCAGCTACTGAGATTCGGATCTTTCTCGGCTTGGCCAGTTATTATCATCGCTTCATGGAGGGTTTCTCGTCTATTGCATCGCCTTTAACCAAATTGACCCAGAAGGGTGCTCCTTTCAGGTGGTCAGATGAGTGCGAGGAGAGCTTTCAGAAGCTCAAGACTGCCTTGACCACAGCTCCAGTTCTTGTTTTGCCTTCAGTGTCAGGCTCTTACACAGTGTATTGTGATGCTTCTTGGATTGGTATTGAGTGTGGCTTGATGCAGGGGGGTAGAGCCCCATGAGAAAAACTACCCTATTCATGATTTGGAGTTGGCTGCTTTCGTTCATGCATTGAAAATTTGGAGGCACTATCTCTATGGTGTGTCTTGTGAGGTATTTACATATCATCAGAGTCTCCAGCACTTGTTCAAACAAAAGGATCTAAATTTGAGACACCGGAGATGGTTGGAGCTGCTAAAGGACTATGATATTACTATTCTGTATCATCCCGGGAAGGCCAATGTGGTAGCCGATGCCTTGAGTAGAAAGGCGGTGAGTAGAAAGGTCGATGCCTTGAGTAGACAACGGAGATGAATATATATATATATATATATATAACACACACACACACACACACACATGTTCTCAATAACTACTTCTTTGACCACATCCCGGTTATGGCCGACATCTCGTCCTTTTATAATGTGGACATCTTTTCAGGCCTCAATACGTAGGAATTTACAGGTTAATCCATTGTTGTTATTAAGGAGTTAGAGGACTAACCATATATTAAGAGTAATGAATTTATTTTAAAGATGAATTTACAAATAAAAAGCATTGAATATACATGCAAGAAATAATAACTCTTAATATTATATACAAACAAGGGAGTAGTATAGAAACATAGTTAAAGGGGAGTAGGCATAGAGATGTGGAAATATAAACACCAATACATGATGAAAGACACTTCAAGAGTGAGGGAGTACCGAGTAGGATTGTTAAATATTTTGATGAAACAACAACTTAAAAACAACAATTTCATTATGTATTTTCTCATTAATTTTATTTTCTCATTAATATCAAAGCTAGAATGAGAAGATACCCAAATTATAAATAATATATACACACACACCCACACACACACACACACTATATCAGGAAGAAATTACTATCCATTCAATTTGAATTTTTAGTTTTTTATTTTTTTCTTTTATTTTTTTATTTTACAATAATTTTAAAACTTCAACTTGAAAGTACTCCATAATTTAAATGGGTAGTTTTTTTTTTATATTTTTTAATTTTTATTATAGATAATTAGAAGATATTTATATTTATTAATTCAATAGAATAACCAATTAAT
The DNA here is from genome assembly GCA_002018475.1 of Nicotiana obtusifolia. NCBI lineage: Eukaryota > Viridiplantae > Streptophyta > Magnoliopsida > Solanales > Solanaceae > Nicotiana > Nicotiana obtusifolia. The sequence continues at coordinate 73,553 of MCJB01027126.1, read as the reverse complement.
TCAAATTTTAAAATTCAAAATATTTTTTGTGAGAAAGGTAGTTTATTTTGTCTTAACAATTCCACTTGGCTTAATGAGATTGCATTTTCTTCTAATTCTAATTATAGATAGATAATATAAGAATATATGTTAAATTTAGGTAATAATTCAAGGATGTATGATGTAACGTAATACCGTAGCAAGTTAGACCCCTGCTCCTGTGCGGAGTCCAGAACCAAAGTGTGGTTCTTTTTGGACTCAAGCAACACAAATAGGTTAAAAAAAACTGGGCACCTTTTCATATATAGCCAGGTGAATAACCGCGCTATATATAAAATGTGGCCCCACCAATAATTCATATGCGTATAGTGCCTATTATGCATGCGTTATGCATCTATAGCATAGTGAATAACCGCGTTATCCCTAAAATGTGGCTCCACCAATAATTCATCTGCACTTAACTGACACACCAATAATTCATATCTTATTATGCATGTGCTATACATCAAATAATTGTACCCCCAGACTGGTTTTTTACTCATTTAAGGAGTTTCTAAACTTTGTGAAAATCCATTCACAAATAATTCATCTGTGAATGCACCAATAATTCATCTGCACTTAACTGACCCACCAATAATTCATATCTTATTATGCATGTGCTATACATCAAATAATTGTACCCCCGGACTGGTTTTTTACTCATTTAAGGAGTTTCAAAACTTTGTGAAAATCCATTCAGGATCCTTCAAGTCTTCTGAAATATTTGTTCGTTATGTTATTTTGCATTTTGTCATAGTGTCCGAAGAGCGAAAAATTAGGATTTCATTATATTGGAGGGGGTGAGGTTGTGGCAAAGAATAACTCAGTATGCTATAATTGTTCTCCACAGTGTCATGTTAAGTTGCCACTTACAATGGAGTACGATAGATCAATATCGTTGTTATGTAAAAAATGAGAGTGAGCAAACACTCGGTGAATATTAAAGTAACCGGAACATTTTCGTATTCTTTTACTTCGCAAGGGTTTGCTTGTTATGTTGAGTTTAACATCGAAGACAATGAAACTCTGATAGATTTTTTGAGGACTCCGGATGAACACCGGGAACTTCTTTTGATAAAAATGTTGGAAATGTACGTCAAGGCTGAAGACGTTCGCAATAATGAGGTTCCGCAAAGTAGGAATATCCCTCAATCATCAAGTGGTTATTTTGGAGCAGTTTTAGCCGAACAGGTTCCGGGTGAAAGAATTTTGTCGCGCCCCAAACTTGGGGGCGAGACCGGCACCCGATGCCTCACTTAACCTAGCGTACCAACTTACGACTGGGAAACTCTGAACATACAATGTCATACTTTGTCCATAGGGCCACATTGCAAGACAATTTGTGAAACAAAATATAAAAATGAACCGAAACTAGCTCTAATTGAACGTCAATATAAAGTTGGGCCGAGAAGGTCGTCACAACTACTACAACTGACAAACCAAAAAAAATATACATACAAGGCCTACAAGCCCAACATACTGCACTAACTGATAGGATATGTCTACAAGCCTCTACTGATGGATGTACTATGGTCGGAGCAGGGCCCCGACCTACCCATAATATATCAACATATATACACAATATGTACTTAAAACTCTAGACCCCACAACTCCGAAAGACGTGGAGCTTACTGATCAAGCTGATCACGGACAGCACCTACGGAGGAGGTCTACCAGTCTGTTTATCCAAAACTAAGTGCATGAAATGCAGCGCTCCCAGGAATGGGACGTCAGTACGAAATAATATACCAAGAATATAAGGCAATAGAATAACAGAAAGCTGAAACTAAACAAATAATATAATAACTGAAAGTAACTGGGAGTCAAACCTGATCTGGAGATATACTTACTTGCTCATACTGACTCAACTCTCCCAATATAGTAAATAAAATAGATGTTCGGCCCTATAAGGCTCCGAAGGTGTAACTGCTCTGCCGTAGTAGGCTCGCTCATAGGCGCTCGGCCATATTAGGCTCGGTATCTCGGCCATTCTAGGCTCGCTCATAGGCGCTTGGCCACACTAGGCTCGGTATATAACACCATCTGATATGAGGTTGCCCAATAGGGCCCAGCCTACTGATTATAGCTCGATGGTGGTGAAAATATTGCAATTCTGTAATATATATAT
>MCJB01027126.1:0-71205 GCA_002018475.1 Nicotiana obtusifolia | reverse complement strand
TATATATATATAAACTATCTGCTCTCTTGACTGGAAGGAAACAATACTTAAGTGAATATAAAGTCCCTATCAGGGAGGATACTGTAACTTATGAGACTAGGATAATGTACATAAGTTCAAGAATACGTACTTCTCTTTATGCCTCGTTATCAAACTCATGTAGTTACGGGATCATGCCAAAATGAAGGAAAGGTTTAGCCTTAACATACCTTATCACAATCTTTCCAATAACCAAGTTGAACTCGCCTCTTCGCACCTCAATTTACAACAACGATAATAATACTATCATTAAGTTACGAACGGTACAACTATTGCACAAGGAACGCAAGCTTATTTTGTATTAAAACAAGCAGCATCTCCCCTATAATCCTTACTCCCTCCAAATTCAAGATAACACCAACATTCAAGAACACAATAATAACAACATATATACATTATTTTTCAGCCTTATATACACCACAAAATACTACAAAACCGCCTAACACACCCCAATCTCTTCATACACAAAACAACCACCGTAGTAGTGTCAAACAGCCCGAAAATGCTACAAATAACGACCAGCCCACCATCCTACATTTATTTGGTGTTTTTCCGCACCCTTTATCCTCCAAATCCCCATAAAACATTAGAAAAACACACAATCCAACAGCAACATGAAACATTCCACAAAACAGTCCGCTACAAGTGAATAACTCGAAGTCACAGCTTCCGATCACCGTCCCATGAGTTATTACAATTATAGAACGTCTTTCCATACATTCCCAGCAGAAAAAATGGATGAAAGACAGCTGTAAACTTACCTTATTTTTTGAATAACTTGGCTCCTATCTTCGTTCTTCAAACTCTAGGTTTTTCCTCCAACTTGAACTTGAAAATGAGAGAAATTCAATTAAAGTTTGTGTGTAAATTTTTGGAGGATTTTTGCAGGGGTTTCGGTTTGGTTATTATGCCCTATTATCAGTGTAATATATGAAGGAAATAGGCCTTTAAAATGTCTCTTTGGATGACCTAAACTGGCCCGTTTTCGGATATATGTAATCCTCTCATTCAAGCAAGTAGGTGACACACCTACTTGCACCTAGCAGTCTGCGCAATCTCGCAAAAACACATATATCTCTCTCCTCCGATGTCATATAGAAACACGGTTTAGTGCGTTTGAAAATAAACTCATAGATCTTCAATTTAATGGGTGGAACACCCTGTAACTCTAAGTATATTGGGAGAAAATCGCAGTTACATTTGACCCAAATTTCAGTAAAACTTATGAACGTAACTTGCGATGACTTTCATCGACTTTTGTTCCACAACTCACTTGACCTCAAAACATAATACATGACTATCATATGACTAAAATAAATTATAAAATAAGCCTCTTATTATAGTAAGAACCCTAATCTCACCCCAAAGGTACGGTATATAACATTCTCAACTTGTCGACTTTCGACGAAACATTATTTACTTCAATTCCTTAGCTTCTGAACCTTCCAACCCTTTTTTACTTGTTGATCATGATCTTCAATATTTGTAACCTCCGAGGTAGCATGATAACTTAATTTATATTCTTCCAAAGATGATCTCATTTTTTGGTCTTACATTAGTTTGCTTACGACACACTTTTACGTACGAAAATATGGGGTGTAACAAGTTTTGCCTGATCTAAACTTATCTCCACGGGAAAATGAGGAACGAGGACATAATTTCTCCCCAAGTTTACATAATCCACAATTCGAGTGGTAAACTTTAATTTTCCTTTGTGTTACGATGTTTATTTTTATGTATTGAATTTGTATTAACACCCATATATTCCACAGGGGGTACCAGCCAGATATGAATTTTACAAGTTATGAACCAATGGACAGTTGGAATATGCCTAATTTTGGTGTGTTGGATCATGGTGGCCCATCCGGGAGTCATCACCAACAGGATAATGTGCATTATGGGATATCAACATATTATGATTTATAAATGAAGTGATAAAGTTTATACGTAAAGTTTGGATGAATTTGAGAAACTCATTATTTTGTTGGTTGTGTAGTGAAAACAAGCAACCTGAAGGTCTTGTCCTTACTCAATTGCCCGAAGATGACATATTTAATCGGGACCTGGCAGATGCGCAGAGTCAGGAAGATGATGGTGATTATGACAACAGAGTCTGGAGAAGACACACCCTTCACTGATGAGGGTGATGGTGATGAGAATGAGAATGATGAACCTAATTTGACGAGGGAGAATGCCCCACCTCCCGATAGACCAAGAGTGTACGAGTCCTATGTGTCGTTTCATTCAAGGGATGTTCCCTACCTTGATCAGTTACCAATTATGTCAGATGTCGATGCTCTCATAAGGGATCTTGAAGAAATTCGGACAACAATGTGGGATGAATCTAGAGCAATGGTGCTGTCAAAGGGCATGCTTTTTGCTGATAAAGAGCGCATAAGCAGGGCAGTGCAAATGTACAGCATAAAATAGTGTCGTGAGATCGTGGTTCTTGATTCATCTCCGGAATTTTACAAGGTTATTTGTTGTAGATGGTTTCAAGGTTGTAATTGGATGCTGCGTGCGAGAAAGTTGAAAACAAATATGTGGATTGTAGGGAAATACATTTGCACCCACAATTGTGAAATGGACACATTCGGTAGGAATTATTTTAACTTGGATGTTGATTTGATTTCTTTTGTCTTGATTCAACACATTGAAGCATCCATAAGGTACAAGATCAAAGAATGTATAACATTTTTCCACAAGGTATATGGGTGTATCATTACCAAAAGAAAGGCATTTCCGGGCGTAAACGTGCGTTTGAAATTATTTATGGTAACTGGGATAAGTCATTTGCCGCTCCACCCAGGTACATGGCTGTATTGCAACACTTTAACCTTGGAACTGTTGTTGAATGGAATCTTGAGCGGAGTCCGGGAATACCAGAATACATATTCAGATATGTGTTCTGGGCATTTAAACTAGCCACTGATGATTTTGTGCATTATCGGCCGGTAATATCCATAGACGGCGCTCATGTCTATGGAAAGTATGATATTAAGTTGTTGATCATCGTTGTTGTAGATGCTAATGGAAGTACTAAATTTATGTAAATGTTCAGGTTGCAAAATGTATGAAATAAAATTATGTTTCCAATGGAGTTAAATCTAATTGTTAACTAGAATTAAAGATTCAATACAATAGTTTAACATACACCCTAAGGAACAAAAAATAATTTTCATTCGCCATTATCGTTGCTATCTAGCACTATGTCGTTGTCACCCTCTTCATCTTCTTCGTCAACATCTTGTACGCACCCTTTGGGACCAAGAGCATCGTAATCTAGGCCGCAGTTGACACACATTTCTCGTATTTCATCGCTATCATCAATAAGACCACTTTCTTGATTTCTACAACAATATGGGACTCCTACATCTAACGTATGTGGTAGAAACTTAGGTAGTCCCTACCACTCAACAACTGTCGGGAAAACAGGATACTCATTGTCTCTATGCAATTTTTCATTTCCTAATAAATCCCAGTACTGATCCTCCGTTCCTTCTAGGTAGTTATAACGTGTTCCATTTGGATCTTTTGAATTACCTTCACCTTTTTGCCTCTTTGTAAACTACTTATTAAATATTAGTTGCATTTCTGAATTGGATGTTGTTCTGGTTCTTCAAATGGTATTTGAATATTCATCTCTTGGTTCAACTTAAGAAGAACTAAGCTGCATGTCGGCCTTATGAACGCAACACATAGCGCCTCACCAATATGCACTATGTGTATTGTCATGTCGACCTGAAAAAACTCTCGGCCTGAAAAAGTTATTGACATGAAATGATGGACCCACTTGCACCCGAATGAATCATTATCACGCGAAACATAGCGCTTCACCAATATGCACTATGTGTATTGTCATGTCGACCTGGAAAAGTATCGGCCTGAAAAAGTTGTTGACATGAAATGTTGTACCCATTTGTACCCGAATGAATCATTATCACGTGAAACATAGCACCTCACCAATATGCACTATATGTATTGTCATGTCGACCTGAAAAAGTTGTCGTCTTGAAAAAGCTATTGACATGAAATGCTGACGCACTTGTACCCGAAAGAATCATTATCACGCGAAACATAGCGCCTCGCCAATATGCACTATGTAACCTAAAATCACTCTTAGCTGCCTATGAATACCTCGCGCATTTTAGTTATTATTTGCGTCGTAACGAAAGGAATAAAAAAACTTTCCATTAATTTTTAATTTTCGAGCATTCTGACATGTTTGGACGCAACTATGTACCAAAGATGTTATTGTGGCAAATGTGCGATTATGAAGCCATGTTGATGAAATTGCAATCTGGGGCGCAGAAATTGGATGTGTAAACAAGTTGTAAGTTATTATTCTTGTAAGAAATGTTTTAATGCTTTTTATATAACATGTTAATTAATAGTCTTGTGTTATTCTCTCATTGGTAGGACGAAAAGAAATGTGATTTTGATGAATGGTATGATGAACCCATTAATCAGGAATACTACAAATCATGTGTTGTTAAACATTTGGAATCAGACCGGTGAATACGAACTCCAGATCGTGAAACCACAAGAACAACTTGCGGCATTGCAGGAGAAACTAAAAGAGGCAGAAGAAGACAAAAATAGGTTGGAGGAGAAACTAAGTGGTTGAAGCACAGAATAATGGGCGATAATGACTAAACAAACACATTGATGGGCTGAGTGCAGTATTTTATTTTTATGTTGTACGTGTCATGTATTATCTTTAATTTGTAACAAATTTAAATTTTATGTTAAGCCGACATTTTTTTTGTGTTGAAGTGTTAAACTAATAAATATCTCGAGAAATAAAAATTTGTGCGCAAATTATGTAAAACATAAATAATGTGGCTATTATATATTTTTAATGTATTATATATAAATAATAATAAATGTCAATATGTCCCACAGTATGTATGCTTTAATTGGTTGGCCTGAGGCGCAGCCCATCTCGCCCGGCTACGCTATCAGGATCATCCTCATCACATCACCTCTTTATCGGAGGATGCGCTGCAGCATGATTGTCGATAAGGCTGACAGACTCGGTAGAAGCGGCCGGCGAGACGACAGTAACCTACAGAATAATAAGATATTTTACTATATGAAATAATAATTAATAACGTACGTGTAAGGAAAAAATTTAATGGTCATACCATGGTCTCAGCGGGCTCCTAAATAAGATCATCCGTCTCCGGCATCTCAGTATCGCACAATGCAGCCCCCGTGACGGGCGATGCTGATGTCTTTAAAAAAAATAAACCGTTTTAGATATTATTGACTAATCAATGTGATAAAACCAAATAGAAATAATAGTAATACAAACAAACTTGTGCATGAGTAGCGCCGCAAGGCTTTGTCGGCATATCGAGGTGCATTGGAGTAGATGAAGTATGTGCTAGATCCTCAGCATCCCTCGGTGATGAGCCATAACTCAGTCGTCACCCATTATGTACCTCTCATGTCGGACGAGAATCAACAGCTGTCGATGGCTCTGGGGGGTCAGGAAAATACTGGTCCCACTCATGTCGCGTAATGGTCGTGCACGCGATCAACAATGGAGCTGACGGGGTCACCTGCGAAGTCCCTGGCGACAACTGAAGGCTGAATGACGGCATGTCATGATGAGGATCGTGTGGCTCAGGGTGGTCACCTGGCTAATCATCTCTAATATCGTCCATGAGTGCCTCAATGCCCCCTTGCTGGGGACCCGGTCCTCGCTGACCAACATGACCTCGTTGGGCACCCTTTCCTCTTTACCCACGCCTGCCACGTCTACCACGTTCAGGCTCCAATGGTGACCCATGATGGTACTCCTCTGGCGGCACATAAGTAGCCTCATATGCTAAGCGCTCATCATCTCAAGCATGTCTCAATGTCTCCGCAGCAAGATCAGTAACCCGAAAGCCATACCCGTGCAAAGCTGCCGCTCCCTCGCTGGTAGACAGCAGCATCTGCAGTCCCAACTACTAGAACTGATGTAAGACAATAGCCAACATAACATGTAAACTAATAATTACGTAAGGATAATGTAACGTTATAAGTAAGTATATCAAATAACATACCAGCTACTCATGCCTCCCGGCGTATGGAATGTACCAACCTCCAGTGCAATGAACGGGATTCTCGACGAGAAGTCGAGTAACACTGCAATACCAACCCATACACTCATGCTGGCCATCCGTACGCTCAAGTGTAGGGGGTGGACGAATCGGGTCATACCTATGGTCCCAAACCTCAATCTAGGCCTCTAGCGAGGCTAAGTATGTCAGGTCAACCCTGGAATGATCATCCCGCTGGTAATGTCCTAATCCAAGTGGCAGAATAGGTACAAGCTGCGATCGACCAAACTGGTGAAGCACTCGCTCGGTGGCATGATGCTTGACAATATCGAGACATATCAGTGGGACGGGAAGAGCTCCACATAGCTCGGCCGCGGGAGCAATAATTGGGCAAACCAACTATGAGCACGTCGCTGTATGGCCTCCATACGAACTATTAATTAAACACTGAAATCGTCAATAAACGCAACAGATATAAATCCAGGCAAAGTAAACTTAAGTATACATGTACCTGGGTGCCTTCAAGCAAATCCAACAATCCCTGTAATAGGGGAGATGATGTCGAGCCTCGAACTCGCGTCTGTAGCCTCGCCTATCAACCCACTTCCAAGCAAAAAGAAAAAACGGTAGAGGTGGTGCATCCGGAGCCATCGGTGGTAGAGGTGGCCGGAACTGCAGGAACCGCTTCCAGGCCCAAACCTAATATAGATTGTGGACGTAAAATTTAAGGTATTTTTTTTACTATGTATGTCATAATCATGAAAAGAATTGACTATGTTTTCACCTGCTGCAGCGGTAACAATCCCGCAACTTCTCTGAGGTGCTCATGCACGCCCGACACATTTGCCTATACAGGTAACCTAGAACAGTTGCACCCCAATTGTAACCAAGTAAATCATCTAGCCGCTCCAAATGATGTAGAAATCTCAAGCTGATTAGGTTTACGGAAGTGTTCGGGAACAGTTCACCACCAAACATCAGCAGCAACAACAATCTCGTGTGTCGGTCGATATCCTCCGCCGGTGAAGAATCCGTAATCTTCGCATCCATCGCCTCCAGATGCTGCCGGAGGGGCGTCAGCTGCAATCGACTCACCCCACTCAATGCAGTCTCCTCCACTGGCTGGAAACCGATGAGCCGCTGCAACATATGCAGGTAATGCGCTCCCCTATATTCTCTAAGAGCATGCCGGTAAGCTACATGTAATCCATCAACCGGCAACCCGAAGAGAACCTCCACGTCCTCAAGCGTGATGGTAGCCTCGCCGATGGGTAGATGAAACATGTGCGTCTCCGGTCGCCACCGCTCTATCATAGTCGTGATCAATGCCTACTCGAACAACAATCGGCCGATCTCTATGATCCTGTAGAAACCCGTATCTTGAAGGCGTCTAACTATACGGGGATAGAGTGGGTGGTGGTTGATAAACTCCCACATATCGTCTATACGCCTGGGGTGGAATGTCTGGGACAAAAACTAACCATCCCAGATGTATGAAGACCTATGGTTGCCCTGTAGCAACAGTAGCTCGAGATGCAGGACCAGGATGCACAGGGAGAATCTCTATGATGATGTCTGTAAATTGAACAATATTAATTAAAGTATTTTTCTTTTTGATTGCTTAACGTCTTTAAATATATTGCAATATCTTTTACATTAATATTTGATCAATAATTTTACTATATCATTACTTAAATTGATACATTTTCTATATTATTATTTTATATGTTAGGTTATTCTTTTATATATTAGTTTATTATTTTATATGTTAGTTAATTATTATATATGTTAGTTAATTATTTTATATGTTAGTTTATTATTTTACATGTTTGTTTCTTATTTTATATATTAGTTTATTATTTTATATGTTTGTTTATTATTTTATATCTTAGTTTATTATTTTGTATATTAATTTATTATTTTATATGTTAGTTTTTTATTCTATAACTATACATGATATAATTAATAAGTATTCATATAAAAATACTTAGTTTGACAAATATTGTTATTTTTACATTATTTTCTTACATTTGTTAACTAACATTCGAGAGAATTTGTGTTAGAACTATCATCTTTTATTTCAAATATTTTTGAGGCTAACAAATAACTAAATGATTAATTTCACTAACTACAAAGATACTACGTTAAAGGGTACTACATTTTACTATGCTAAAGGGCACTAGATTATAATTACGGACACTACATTACAATTACGGGCACGATATAACACTAACGGGCACTAAACAACAATAAAGTCACATATTAATATATGTACAACAATAAAATCCAAAATAACATTAATTATTCATTAAATACCAATTTATCAAATTTACTAATCTTTTAGCACATAAATAATCTAATTCGGATAAAAATAACAAATTAATTTCATCATAAAATAATCACGAAAATACGTATACCACAGTAAAAAATGACTAATAAACATTTTTTATGACAACTAATAACATTAATTATTCATAAAATAACAATTTATCTATTTTACTAAGTTTTTACCACAACAATAATCTAATTTGGATAAAAAATTAAAATTAATTAAATAACAAAACAATCACGAAAAAATGTAGATCACATTAAAAAACAACTAATACGCATTTTTTATACACAAGTTTTAACAAAAAGTAAGTCAGAATACCTCGATTTATAATTTTTTGAAAGGTGAGGATTTGATAATTTGGGGGGCCGAAACGAGCAATCTACTACGCGATAACGCCTTAGATCCGGTGTAAGCTTGCTACAATATCGAGAAGTCATACTTTTTGTGGGACGGATGGGCTCCACTGAGGTTTCTTTCTTTAAAATTGGAGGGGCGGCCGCTGGAATGGAAAGAAGGGGGAGGGCACTGGTTCTGGTCGGGAAAGATGGAGGCCCGCATTTTTATGTATGTATAGCGCATGTATTGCTTGCGCTATACTATAGCGCATCCTATATGTGCCCTATACGGCCTGTCGTTTTTTTAGTTCAAATATAGCGTCGTTATTTACCGCGCTATTTTAACAGATAAAATAGCCGTTAAAATATAGCACGGTAAATAATCACGCTATATGTAAAAAGATGCCTAAATTTTTTAAATCTATTTTTAGTCTAAAAGAACTATATTTTAGTTCCGGACACCACCTGTGCGTAGGGTCTCTTGGACTCTCAACGGAGTCCACAGGCCTCAAAAAAAATTACGCAATTTCCCAGAAGAAAACTTTAAAAGCACGAACAACACAAACATGCGATGTAGACATAAGAGTATATTGTACGAACAGAATCAAACCAAAACTGCCTATGGTCCCAGAAGAAAGAAAATAATAAAATAACAAAAAAACCGTAAAAAGAAAAAGAAAAAATGAAACAAAAAACACTAGAAAGCGTCCTGTCTTCCGTCAACCCAAAACCTCAGTAAACAACTTCCCATTTGTCAATTATTGTGGTTCCATGGCGGCCATGGAAATGGAAGATAAGCGAATAGAAGAAGTGTTATCATTTCCGATTCTAATATCCGACCGAATTAGACAAGCAGCCGATGAAGCCGACTTCTTCAAAACCGACTGTGCGGAGGTTGGAAGACAAGCCGACCGTCTCTCTCAGATGCTCCGGTCCGTTGCCCGGTTCAACACCTCTACTACCGGTTCTCTTTATGAACGTCCGGTCCGTCGAATCGTCGCCGATGTTTCCAAGAATATGGACCGGGCCTTAACCCTAGTTCGCAAGTGCAAGCGGCGGGGAATCCTCCGCCGTGTTGTCAGAATCGTCACCGCCGCCGATTTTCGTAAGGTAAATAATCTTCTGGAATCTTCCATAGCTGATATGACGTGGCTCCTTAGCATCTTTGACTATGATAGTGGTGGTGTTGGTGGTGGTGGTGGAATTGTACTTTCTCTTCCGCCAATTGCTAGTAATGACCCGATTATTTCTTGGGTTTGGTCATTTATTGCTTCGTTATATTTGGGTCAATTGAATGATAGAATTGAGGCTGCTAATGAATTAGCTTCACTTGCTAGAGATAATGATAGAAATAAGAAAATTATAGTTGAAGAAGGTGGAATTTTCCCTTTGTTAAAGCTCTTGAAGGACAAAACATCATCCCCGGATGCTCAAATTGCTGCTGCTGGGGCGCTTTCTTATCTGGCTAATGACGAAGAAAGGGTTCGGGAAATTGTTCGTGAAGTAGGGGTACCAATAATAGTTCAATTATTGGGGGATTCCCCGACGAGGGTCCAAATTGAGTTGGCTGATTTAGTGGCAAGAATGGCGAATCATAGTTTATTAGCTCAAGAGGAGTTTGCAAGGGAGAATGTAATTAGGCCGCTTGTGACATTGTTATCGTATGATATTCCAATAGATGAACCGAAATTGGGAAATGGGAAGCAAAGCATACATTCCCTTGTGCAGATTAATAAGGAGTTAGAGAAGAATTCGTTGGGGTTGTATAGTTATAGACGTGTGCCTGGATTGCCGTTGTCAGTGCATTATACTGATGGGAGTAGTAAAGGTGGGGGTTACAGGAAAGAAAAAGAGAATGAGAAGCCGGAAATGAAGTATCAGCTGAAGGTTAGCTGTGCTAAGGCTCTGTGGATGCTTTCCAGGGGAAGCGTTGTGATTAGTAAGAGGATAACAGAGACCAAAGGTTTGCTTTGTTTAGCTAAGCTTGTTGAGAGAGAACAAGGTGATTTGCAGCTTAATTGCTTGATGACGATAATGGAAATAACTGCTGCTGCTGAATCAAATGCTGATCTTAGAAGGGCTGCTTTCAAGACAAATTCTCCTGCTGCAAAGGCTGTTGTGGATCAGTTGTTGCGGGTGATTAAAGAGTCTGATAACCCGACACTGCAGATTCCAGCTGTTAGATCGGTTGGTTCACTTGCTAGGACATTTCCAGCGAGAGAAACACGTGTAATTGGTCCTTTAGTCGAGCAACTTAGTAATAGGAACCTAGACGTGGCAGCAGAAGCTGCTGCCTCACTTGGGAAGTTTACTTGTCCTCAGAATTTCTTGGGCATGGAGCACTCAAAAACAATTATCGAATTCAGAGGTGTTCCTCCTGTGATGAGACTGTTGAGAGGAAATGAACAATCAAAATTGAATGGATTGATTCTCCTCTGCTACCTAGTATCACATGCTGGTAACAGTGAGGCTCTGGAACAAGCACGAGTATTCACTGCTCTCGAGGGAGTAGATCGCTCATTATTTGCTGCATATCCTGAGTTAAAGGAATTGGTGCCAGAGGCAATGTATCACCTAAATGTTTATCACTCTGGTGTACTTACTGAGAGGCAATATAATGGTCATTGATCAGCGATTTGGGAAGGTTGAATAGTCGACACTCTCAAGCTATAGAGCTGTACATACATTTTATGGGAGGGAAATTATATTTGAATATGAGTGAGCAAATAATACTTCTCTCTTTATACATGGAGTTCTTGCCCTTCGGCTACTCACTTTTCGCTGTAAATGTGGTACTATAAGAATGAAATTACCAAAATTCTTGCTGATCCTGCTTCTTGCTTATCCCATTCTTGTAAGTTCTTGTGATACTTTTCCCATATATGCAATTATGTACATTGGAATCCATAGTTTTTGCCTTTGTCAGTTCACTTGTTTATAGGCGTTCGATGGCCCTGTGTCGCTAAGCAAGTTTTGTTCACATACCAAACAGATTTTAATGATATATGTCTGGTATTCTCAGTGCTTGCTCTTTAAATTCCTCTACCGAAAAAATTAAACCTCGAGTAGAAGTATTCCTTTTGGTGTTCGATACATCAGAATCTGCCAAGAATTTAGCAAGTATTTTTACAAAGAGAAGTTCGGAAGAGAAGAAAGGCCTTAAGAATCAATCAGTTCGTTTCTAGTGCCATCAAGAATTAAAATTGCTTCAACTTTTACGAACAAACAACAAGCAATACGATATCAATAAACTTTTTAAAAAGGCATTTTGTTTATCCTCAAAATCGGATAACAATTGAATTTATTCGTAATTTTAAGGATATGTGATCTAATTTGATACGAAAATGAGAAACCAAATTGAAATTAAAATTAAAGATAAAAAATGAATGCAAACAACACAAGTTGGCAGTGTTGGCCTTGTAGGTTGATTGCCCTTGGGTCAAGAAACGTTGCAATCGGGGTCACAAAAAGAACAATCAAACAGTAATCGCTAAAGAGATCAGTATATTGCTCTTTTCAATGATAATGAATCCTCTTCTACAAATAATTAGACCTCCCTTTATATAGTAGGGGAATCCAACTTTAGGTACAATTCTGTATAAGGTAAAATATCTCCTAATTTGCTAATTAAGCGGTTCCATTGATTCGTGTCGAGATTCCTGCCGTGATGCTTGACCTGTTACAGATATTTTAGCTTGCTGTTATTTTGGTTCGATGATCCTTCCTCGAGCATGTTCGGGGTCAAGGTCGGTTCTGAATCACGGGCTCAGTGTTCTCGAGAACAAACGTTCTAACCTCATGTTCTGCTTCGATGAAGCTCCGGGTCAATCTTCAACCATTCGCGTTCCGAGCCCGATCTGTCGTGCACTAATTGAGTCCGATTTTGACCATATACAGATAGTCCCTTTCGTTTTTCGGAGAGTAAGGACGAGAAATGATATGAGCCTCAGATTCTCACCACACGAGCTCCTGATTCTTGCTCTGACGAGTAACGACAGACTCATGACCTAAGTGCTACAAGTAGTAGAAACGTCCCATCGGTGCAGCCTTTAAGGCATTAAATGCGTGTCAGTTAACGGTCTGCCATTTAGGAGGTGAATCGCCGTTTTGAGAAACTATAAATACCCTCCTTATCCATTCTTTGGAACTTTCAAATTCAAATACTTGTGTTTTTAAAGTAACTTCATCACTCTCATCTTCAAAACCTCTTGCATGCTAGTTTTCTGAAAGCCTTCGTAAGCTATCTGCGAATTATAAACTTTTTTCTTCTTCTTCTATTCAAAAGTAATGGCAAAGACCTCAAAATTCGTTCCCTAAAAAGAAATTCCCTCTTCCTCGAAACCGATTGAGAACGTTTCGCCTGTTGTCACTAAGGAATCGATACCAGAACCTCTCCTTAAAATTTTCGTCCCCTCGGGGTGTCCAACCGGAGCCTATTTCAAGGTTGAGAAAACTTCCTCGATACCGTGCCGGTGTGAACCGGTCTCGAGGTACGCCTGTTCGGTCACCGACAGTTTTCTCGGTAAGGACAAGGAGGACTGCAACTGGATCTGTAAGTGTGTGGTGGTTCTCGCGCCCGAGGAAGCAATCACTACTCACGTGGAGGGTTTTTTAAGTGTTTACACTTATCCCTTCACGTTGGGCCCTTTGGACCCGGTCAGCATCGCCTTTTGTAAAAAGTACCAGGTGGCACTAGGCAAAATTCATCCCTCCTTCTGGAGGATAGTTATCCTCCTCCTCTTTTTTGTAAATAAGATCGAAGAGTGTGCTTTCACCATTGATCACTCATGCGTCTGTAAAGTCTTCGAATCTATCGAGGGATGCTAATAAAACTTGCCCGTCGTGCCAGTAAGGCCCCATTCTCAAGAATCGATGAGGATCCGGACCAAGGTTGGTTGGGCCGATTTGTTCGAGTGAAAACATCGGACCTCATTCCGACCGAGGACATGCCATTCCCTGAAAAATGGAACATGAAGCGTAAGTATACTTTTTCCTTTAGGAATTTGTTCATCATTTCCCTTTTGTTCTTCTTCTTATGAATTTTCTGTGATGCAGTCGTCGCTCGAATGCTGGATGCAGTTCCTCGACTCAAGGAATGGGTTGAGGGGATCGTTTCGCAAAAACCATATCCCGAGTGCGCATGGCGCGAGCTTTCGAAGGGACGATGGAAGGCGCGGTCTCATGGTGAGATTTTCTCTTTAAATTACACTTGACTTAATTTTTACGCCGTTGATTTCTGACTTGCTTTGCTTCTCTTTTGCAGGTTTATCAAAAGATGTTGAGATGAGGCCCCTGCCCGTGGATAATGATACTTACATCGAGCCCCCTGCTTCGAAGCAAGATAAAGTGAAGAAAAGGAAAAGGGCTTCGAGCTCTCCGGGCTTCGTGAAGAAGAGACCAAAGAAAAGATTGGCGTGTAAGCCCAAAGGAAGTGCCAGCGGTCGATCATTGTCCCCGGATATGGTCCATCGATTGAGGGATGAGTCCGAGGGAGAGGATGAAGACTTTGACCTAGTGGCCAGTGTACCGTCCTAGCTCGAAGGGCAAGGAGCCTCCGAACTAGGGGTCGGTGAAGCCGATGTTCATCAAGTCGAGGAAGAGAGGTGGGGGCAGGAGTTGCGGCTTCCCTTGATACGAAAAAATGCCGCAGGGAGCACTTGGTCCTACTGAGATCGTCGATTCGCATTCGTTCACAGAGTCGATGTTTAATGAGGCCCAAGTGGCAAAAGAACGCCCCCTCGAAGAAGTCCATAGATCGAAAGAACCTTTCCGTGGTTTTTTCGATGGTGTGGACTCGGTGGCCACGGAGTATGCAATTAGGTTCGATGATTTAGAGATGCCGAGGAAGAGCTCACCCTTTGAAACAAGCGGGACTTCTTTAGTCCGAAATTGGTCGATTGATTCCCTGCCCCGAGCGCTTATCTTGGTCGGAAACGCACCGTTGTTTTTTCCATTACCGAGGATGCTCGGGTTCTTTCCGCCCCTGTAGGGGTGGCTGATTACCTTCGGTGCTTAGTGACCGAAGAAGATCAAGCCAAAATGAATGAGGTGGAAGCCCGCTGCCTGTTCAACGATGCTCAACAGGTGTTGAATCGGGTAACTGGGGATATCCTTTATTATGTACTTAGATTTTATCGTAAACAATCATAACATTTTCCTTTGTGCTTGCAGGCCTCAGTACTTCACCACGACGCTTTTCTCCGATACTGGGAAGAGTTCAAGCGCCACGAGGCCGAGACTCGGCAACTTATTGAGATGAAAGATACCCTTACACTTCTCAATGAACAGCTCGTAGGGGAGGCTAAGAGCCTCCGTGCAGAGCTGGAGGTTGCTCGAAAGGATCATGCTGACTTGGTCGAGCAGGTAAAAGTTTTCAAAGTGAGTGATGATGAATTTGCTTCAGTGACTGATGGTCAAAATATGCAGGTCCAGTAGAAAATCGATCGGATCAATTAGCTTCGAATGAAGATGGATGTAGTTAAAGCTGAGGCCGATGAATGGAGGGGCAAGATGGATCGTCTGGCCTTGGAAAAGAGGCATCTCGGACACAACTAACTTCAGTAGAAACCCAGCTAAGAGCGGCAAAGGAAAAAGCCGAGACCCAGACCAAAAGGCCGAGGAACTTCAATCCCGAGTTTGTTTGGTTGTCTCAGATCGAGATAATCTAGCGAGGGAGCTTAAAATGGCCAAGTCGGAAGCCGCCGTGATCAGAGCCGAAGCTGATGAAATGATGGCTCAGTACAAGGCTGATACCGAGGCGACTAAAGACCAATCAAAAAATATGGTCGAGCATATGAAGTGGCACTCCCGTGTGCAAGCCCTCGAGGAAGTCCACGCTCGGGGTTTTGACTTATCTGGGGAGATTGAGGATGCCAAGATGTCTGAAGCCGAGGCCAGAAAATTGGCCTATCATGAAGAGGATGATTCCGAGGATTCAGTCGGGTCCGAAGAATGAGAAAACCCTGGAAATCCCGATGACGAGGCGGGACCCAGTCAAGATCAAGTCGCTTGTGTTCGATTTTATCCCTTTCTGTGCTCATTACCGTGTATCAAGGCTGGTCGGCCTTTGTAAAAATTTGTGTCGGGCTATTCAGCCCTTGTAAAAAGGATTTTTGATATATATATATATATATATATATATATATATATATATATATATATAATGCGCCTTTCACAGCTTTCAAAGTTTTCCTTTGCTTTTTTATTTGTATTCGCAAAGATTGACATGCCTTAGTATGAAATTGTTAGGTTGTGTTCGAGGGCTCGAACAAGTCTTGCCTCTACAATTATTTCGTTTTGAGGCATCGTGGGGAATCAGTGTTACCGAAAACTTTCTTCCCCAAAGTAGCTTAGTTCTATAATCAGTCGAGTGTAGAATTTTGAAGTGGTTAAGAAATTTCAATGCCTTGTTATTTTTGTTACGGCCTTCAGACGTCTCCGAGCCATTTTTATACGCCATAGCCTTTATATTTTGGGCAATGCCAAATAAGCTTCGTGCTTTTGTGCCTTTGGATTTTGTTAATCTAGAACAGCCTTAGCCTTTTAATTCGGGCATTGCCAAATAAGCTTCGTGCCCTCGGATTTCGTTAACCCGGAATGGCCTTAGCCTTTAATTCGGGAATTTCCAAATAAGCTTCGTGCCCTTGGATTTCGTTAACCCGGAATGGCATTAGCCTTTTAATTCGAGCGTTGCCAAATAAGCATCGTGCCCTCGTGATTTAATAACTTGGACCGCCTGAGTTTGTTTTTTCGGACGGTGGTCCCCGTGTGAGAGAGTGATTATTCGAACTCAGGTTAAGGTGGCCCTTGGGCTTGTTACCTTTAGGGGATCGTAAGTAGGGAATTCCTTAAGAAATTTAAAGGAAAAGTTTTAAAAGACACGACGTCTGCAAAGAAGAGACTTCTCTTTATTCTTGTGCATAATAGTGATGTATGTGTACAAGTTTGTGTCAAAGTTCGAGCAGTCTATGTGAGCACGGTTCATTTGATCGTTTGGCCCTTACATTGAATCTTATTGATCTTCAACCCTTCAATCCTGAAGTCTCTTTCCTTGCTAAAGTGGCCCCCCTTGACCGAAGACAGGCCTCGAATACTGTTGTCACCGATTCGTTACCGGCCTTCGAATCTAAGTTAGCACAGTTTACTTGTTTCCTCGTTAAAAACCTTTTCGTAAAACCTATTTGGGACTAAACCGGTCCAAGGGAAAAAGAGTGCAACGCATGCTTTTAGAATTAACATCTCGTATGGTCCCTTGTTTGCTACCTACAACCGTTAGTTTATAATGTAAATAAAAAATAAAGAACAGGGTCTTACCTTAGCAGTAATACCTCTTTAAGTGAGTTATATTCAGTTGTTCGGTAGTTGTTTACCATTCATTGTTCCGAGCTTGTAGGATCCCTTTTCGGTGATTTCGATGATATGATAAGGTCCTTCCCGGTTTGGTCCCAGCTTTCCCTCGTTCGAACTCGTGTGTTTGGAGTGACCTTTCTTAGTACTAAGTCCCCGCCGTTGAAGTATTGAAGGTTGGCCCTTCTGTTGTAATACCTCTTGATCCGTTGCTTTTGGGGCAGCCAATCGAACTAGGGCGGTTTCGCGCCTTTCATCTAACAACTCTAGGTTCGTATTCATGGCTTCGTGGTTCGATTCCTCTGTTGCATATCGGAATCTGATACTTGGATCCTCGACCTCGACCTGTATCAAAGCTTCGGTTCCATAAACCAGTGAGAACGGGGTGGCCTCGGTGCTGGACTTCGGGGTCGTATGGTATGCCCATAGGATTTCGGGTAACATTTCCTTCCATTTCCCTTTCACATCGATCATCCTCTTTTTGAGATTTTGGAGTATGGTTTTGGTGGTAGATTCAGCTTGTCCATTCCCACTAGTGTGTTAGGGTGTCGATAGGATCCTTTTGATCTTGTGATCTTCAAGGAATATGGTTACTTTGCTACCGATGAATTGCTTCCCGTTATCGCATACAATCTCAACTGGCATTCCAAATCGGCATATGATGTGATTCCAAATGAAATCGATGACCTCTTTTTTCCTGACCTTCTCATATGCCTGAGATTCCACCCATTTAGAAAAATAATCAGTCATAAATAGTATAAATTGAGCTTTACCTGGTGACCACGGAAGAGGGCCAACGATGTCCATTCCCCACTTCATGAATGGCCATGGTGATAAAACTGAGTGGAGCATCTCCCCGGGTCGATGGATCATCAGGGCATGTCTTTGGCATTCATCACATTTTTGAACGAACTCCTTTGTGTCTTTTTCCATGTCGATCCAATAATAACTGGCTCTGTTTTTCGAACCAATGACTCGACGCCTGAATGATTTCCGCAGGTACCCTCGTAGATTTCCCTCAAAACGTACTAAGTATCGCCGGTCCCAGACATATCACGAGTGGGTCATCAAATTTTCTTCTGAACAAGATTCTGTCTTTGGACAGGCTAAATCGGGTCTCCTTTGTACTCAGGGCCCTCGACTCTTTTGGATCCGAGGCAGTTTACCGGATCTGAGATGTTCTACGTACCTGTTCCTCCAATCCCAAGTTAGGCTCGTCGAGTTGATCTCGACGTTGCCTTCGTCCACTACTGACCTCATAAGTTGTACGACTTTTCCAGAGTTGAATTCGTCGTCTTTGACCGACGATCCCTAGTTAGCGAGGGCATCGGCCTTGCTGTTTTGATCCCGAGGTACATGTTGTAAAGTCCATTCTTTGAACCGATGTAATGTCACTTGCAATTTATCCAAGTACCTTTGTATTCATTCCTCTTTGACCTAGAATGTTCCAGTGACTTGGTTTACCACAAGAAAGGAGTTGCACTTGGCTTCGATCACTTTCGCCCCCAAGCTCTTGACTAGTTTAAGGCCTGCAATCATGGCTTTGTATTCGGCCTCGTTGTTAGTTAATTTTACAGTCTTAATCGATTGTCTAATTATATTACCTGCTGGTGGCTTCAATACGATGCCAAGTCCGGACCTTTTTGCGTTCGAAGCACCGTCCGTGAAGAGGGTCCAGATTCCAGAGGAAGTTCCTGAGTTAATCAACAATTCAAGGGTATTAGGTTCGGTGTGAAATCGGTCACGAAATCTGCCAAAATCTAAGATAATGGCGGTCCGAGGTCGATACTTAATGTCGTACCCACTTATTTCTATGGCCCATTTGGCCAATCGGCCCGAGAGCTCGGGCTTATGCATAACATTCCTTAATGGGTAAGTCATTGCGACACATATGTGATGACACTGAAAGTACGGTTTCAACTTCCTAGAGGCACTTAACAAAGCGAGCGCCAGTTTTTCTAGGCGGGGGTACATAGTTTCGGCTTCGCCTAAGGTTCTACTAACATAGTAAATTGGAAATTGCTTACCTTGTTCTTCCTGAACTAGGACTCCACTTACCACTATCTCCGAGACCGCCAAGCATAAGTACAGTTATTCGTCCGCCTTCGGTGTGTGAAGCAATGGAGGGCTTGATAATACCTTTTGAGCTCCTCCAAAGCTTGCTGGCATTCCGGGGTCCACGAAAAATTATTCTTCTTCTTCAACAGTGCGAAGAATCTATAGCTTTTGTCGGACGACCTCGAAATAAATTGCCCCAGAGCGGCTATTCACCCGATCAACCTTTGCACGACTTTCATATTGTCCAAGACCGTGATATCTTCGATGGCTTTGATCTTATCAGTATTGATCTCGATTCCCCGATTCGATACCATGAATCCGAGGAACTTACCCGACCCAACTCCAAAAGCGCATTTTTCATGGTTCAGCTTCATGTTATATTGCTTCAGTATACTAAATGTTTCCTGCAAATGTCTTATGTGGTCCTCTACCTCGCAGGGACTTAACTAACATGTCATCAATGTAAACCTCCATTGACTTCCCTATTTGTTTCTCGAACGTTCGGTTCACTAGGCATTGATATGTGGCACCAGCATTTTTTAATCCAAACGGCATTACGTTGTAACAATATGTGCCATTTTTAGTGATGAAGTTTTTTCCTGATCACCCGGGTCCACCCGAATTTGGTTGTACACGGAATAGGCATCGAGAAAACTAAGGCTATCGTGGCCGACCATAGAATCGATCATGCGGTCGATGTTGGGCAAGGGAAAAGAGTCTTTGGGACACGCTTTATTTAATCTTTATAATCTACACACATTCTTAATTTATCCCTTTCTTAGGGACTACCACTATGTTTGCCACCCAATTCGGGTATCTGAACTCCCGAATAGACCCTATTTTAAGAAGTTTAGATACCTCATCCTTGATGAAAGCATGCTTGATTTCGGACTGGGACCTCCTTCTTTGTTTAACCGGATGGAACTTCAGGTCAAGGCTCAACTTGTGAGTGGTTATCTCCGATCGGATACCTATCATATCGAGGTGGGACCAAGGGAAACAGTGTTCGTTAGCTATAAGAAATTTAATGAGTTTTATCCTAAGCTCAGAGCTCAGCCCCGTGCCTAGGTATACCTTTCGATCAGGCAGGTCCTCTCGCAATATGACTTGTTCCAGTTCCTCGATCGTCGATTTAGTGGCATCAAAATTATCAGGGGCTATAAAAGATCTCGGAATCCCATAACCATCATCCTCGACATACCCTCGTTTGTTCTAATCTGCCGAAGATGGTGTCGGTGATTGCTATTTCGTCCTGTCTTTGATCACTTGGTTTGGGCCTTTTGATGTTGGAACTGTAGATGCCGGCGTCACCTCTTCGGTCGCGAACATTTCTTTTGCGGCCGGTTTTTCCCCGTAGACCCCGTCGGATGTCGAAAATTTCAACGCTTTGTGCAGCTTCGAAGGCACCGCCCTCATGTTGTGGATCCATGGCCTTCCGAACAAGGCATTGTACTTCATGTCTCCTTCGATTACATAAAATTTAGCCTCCTGTATGGTTCTGGTGGTATTTACCGGTAATGTTATCTCACCCTTAATGGTTTCACATACCATGTTGAATCCGTTTAGAACTCGGATTGCAGGAACGATTTGGTCTAGTAGACCGAGTTGCTCCACGACCCTTGATCGAATGATGTTGGCCGAGCTACCTGGATCGATTAACACACGTTTAACTCGAATTTTATGTACGAAGATATTATCAGTGCATCATTATGGGGCTGTATAATCCCTTCCACGTCCTGTTGTTGAAATATAAATTTCCTTTCATTGTGTAATCCCGAGTTCGTTTCTCCCTAGTGATGGATACATTGGTGCATTTCAACACTGACCCCTGCGGGGTATCGATTCCACTGATGATCATGTTGATGATGTGTTGAGGTTCGTCTTGCCCCGTCTGTCTGTCAGAACT
The DNA here is from genome assembly GCA_002018475.1 of Nicotiana obtusifolia. NCBI lineage: Eukaryota > Viridiplantae > Streptophyta > Magnoliopsida > Solanales > Solanaceae > Nicotiana > Nicotiana obtusifolia. Next base: position 50,136 of record MCJB01027126.1, on the reverse strand, counting down.
CCTATTCATGAAATGAATCTTGGCTCTGTCGCTCAAGAATTCTCGAAGATGTCCGTTACTGAATAGCCGGGCTACTTCCTTTCTCAGTTGCTGACAATCTTCCGTTCTATGACCGTGAATGCCATGATATTTGCATATTTGGTAGGATCCCTTTGGGTTGGATCGGATTGTAGAGATCGAGGCCATTTTGTATCTTTGTTATGCCCGATAGCTGATACAATAGTGGCAGCATCGATAATAAAGTTATACTCCGATAGCCTCGGTGCTTCTTTATGCCCGATGGGCCTATCGAAGCTGCTTTTGGCCATGAGTCACCGGTTGCTTTGGCCTCGGTCATTTGTCCTTTCATTACTTATGGAGTTCCGCCCAGATCCACTGATTCTTCTATCTCCATGGTATGGCTGATATCGATCCCTGTTCGATCTTGGTTCGCGATCGATATCTCTTTTGACTCTGTCAAGAGCTCTATCGGGATAGACGGGTCCCGAAGGAACCCGGAGCTGATCATCTTTGACTCTGATTTTCGATTGATACTGATTATGTCTGTCAGCCCATGTAACAGCCGAGTATTCTATTAAGTTCTGCCTTAGTTGTTGCGAAGCCATTGAGCTTCGAATATTGAGTCCCTGAGTGAAAGCTTGAACAGCCCAATCATCAGCGACCGACGGCAGATCCATTCGTTCCATTTGAAACCGGGACACGAACTCTCTGAGCATCTCGTTATCCTTTTGTTTGACTTTGAAAAGGTCCAATTTCCTGGTTTCGACCTTCGTGTGCCTTAATAAAAAAATCTGCAAGCATACCAAATTAGTCAATAGAATTAGGAAGTAAGTTGTGGAACCATATCATAGCTCCCTTTGACAAAGTCTTCCCAAATATTTTCAACAGAACAGACTCGCTCATCGTCCTCCAGGTTGTTCCCTTTGATAGCACATATATACGAGGTTACATGTTCGTTTGGAGTGGTCGTTTCATTATACTTGGGTATTTCAGGCATACGGAATTTCTTGGGGATAGACTTCAGAGCCGTTCTTGGTGGAAAAGGTTTTTGCACGAACTTCCTGGAATCCAGGCCTTTTAACATCGGGGGTGCTCCTGGGATTTGGTCTACCTTGGAATTGTAGGTTTCCACCTTTTTGTCATTTTCCTCGATCTTTTTCTCCCCTTATTCTATCCACTGTCAGCTCCTCGAGCATTTTTATAATTTCGGGGTTTGCCCCCGATTCATATTCATTCGACCTTTCTACGACTGATTCGTCCCTGCAGGAAATTTCCCGGGAAGGACCGGGCTCAACCCTGTTCGGTACATGGCTTCGGTTTTTTAGCCGAGCTATCGCCGCCTGTTGACTCTGCAGTATTTTTTTTGAAGATTTTTTGTAGGCTGATCCCATCCCTTTCAACATTTTGGGGGTTTCGAGTTACCGATCAGACTCCTTTATGAACGCTATTTTCGGGGTCGGTAGGCGGGTACGCATCAACAACCACATGTGAATTAGCGTCAACACGATCTGCAATAGGGATCTCTTTACCGGGCGATATGTTGTTCTTTTCACTTCGGTGACCAGACTCGTTGTCAACATGCAGAGGTGCCGATTGAGAGTTTGACATTTCTGTATTACAGCCTGGAATCAAAGACACTTCAAAGAGCAAGTGTGAAGCAGTGTATGTGTTATGAAAATCTATATTAAATAACCACTTAACCCTACGGTGAGCGCCAAACTATTTACCCTCAAAATCGAATAACAATTGAGTTTATTCGCGATTTTAGTAATCTAATTTGATACGAAATGAGAAACTAAATTAAAATTAAAATTAATGATAAAAATGAATGCAAAAAACACAAGTTGGGCAGTGTTGGCCTTGTAGGTTGATTGCCCTTGGACCAAGAAACGTTGCAATCGGGGTCAGAAAAAGAATAATCAAACAGTAATCGCTAAGGAGATCAGTATATTGCTCTTTTCAATGATAAGGAATCCTCTTCTACAAACAATTAGAACCCCCTTTATATAGTAGGGAATTCTACTTTAGGTACAATTCTTTATAAGGTAAAAAAATCTCCTGATTTGCTAATTAAGCGGTTCCATTGATTCGTGCCGAGATTCCCGCCGTGATGCTCGACCTGTGACGGATATTTTGGCTTTCCGTTATTTTTGTTCGACGATCTTTCCTCGAGCATGTTCAGGGTCAGGGTCGGTTATGAATCACGGGCTTAGTATTCTCGAGGACAAACGTTCTAACCTCATGTTCTGCTTCGATGAAGCTCGGGATCAATTTTCAACCCTTCACGTTCCGAACCCGATGTACCGTGGACTAATCGAATCTGATTTCGACCGTATAAACACTTAAAAGATGTGAATGTGAACACTAGATCAGGAAGACGGATCACTGCATACGTTTAGAGAATTACAACCGTTCAAAAAGTTTTAAAGCAGGTATATATGTTGAGAAAAGGATCATTCTCGTGGTTGCGACCCAACTCCATAATTAACCAAGATATCTTCGAATGAGAAGTAACCAAAATAAAAGAGGAAGTATGAACCATAAGGCAGTATCTAGAAACGCTTCTCGGCTTGTCCCATTGCGGCATCAAAGAACTTGAGAATGTCAAATATTAACTTGACTATTAGGTGAAGCTTTTTTGGAGGACCAAGAGTAAAAATGTCATTTAACTCAATTAGTTCTGACGGCTATAAATGGCTTTGCAGTGACACGTGTTTCTAGCTATTTGTGGGACGACTGGGCTTCTTCGTAATTTGGCTCTGGTGTACGAACATATATGCATTCTTGCTTTGGGGATTTTACCACTTCCTCATCGAATTTCATTGAAATAGTTTGCTCCATCTCTTCTTCTCCTTGGACCTTTTTGGTGAGTTGCTGTTTTTTTCTTCTTCTTCCCAATTGCTTATTGTTTTCTGAAATTTTTTTTTTGGTCATTTGAAGGTGGAATCTGTTTTTATTTATGTACAATCAAAGATGGCTCAACATAGTTGGTGGCCTAAAGCAAAATTTGAAGGAAAGGCCTTAATTGTTTTAAAATCTTTTTTATATATTATTTGAAGTTTATTTTTCTAACCTTTTTAGATATAAAATTAAAAATAATTTTCTTATAATCGAGTTATTCTAATAATTATTTTTCAAATGATAATAATGCTAATCTGATCCACATAGTTTCTCGTGAGTTGATCCTATACAAGATTTCATCAATTTTAATTTGAAAAAACTTTTCTTCCTAAATGTAATTGTTATAGTAATATTATTCTATATGAAATATAGGCATTTGGCAGAATATTTGTAATCCATTTTGTTGGAATGTAATGTTCACACAATTTTGATTCACAAGCTTTGAAAGTGGAAGTTGTCGCATCCCATTTTCTCGCGAAAGTGAGCTTCGACGTGAGACAACTCTTTCAAAAGAGGTATTAAAAGAGAACAGTCGCCACATAGCGATTTTGAGGTGCGTTAGGGCATCTATTTGCAAATAACTCTGTTTGACTAGTCAACGCCCCCAAAGATCGGGTAAGGACCTAAATTACCTCAAAGAGAAGGTTTTAGGCACTCTTCAAGGTCCACAATTGTGGGTCCCGATCGAACTTTAGACTACGTGGATTATCTAGTTAAGCTAGGTGATCAAATAAATAGAAAGGAAGTTCAAAAGTCGTAGAGTCTTGTAAAAACATATGAGAGTCGATACAAGTCTTAATAACTACCACGTTGATCTATGTTAAGTATGGATAACATGCACGTAAACAAAAGGGGGATCCTAAGTTTTTTAGCCTAAATGATCACCCCATGCAACATAAATAATACTTCGCAACTTCGTTTAGGTAGGGGATGCTCATATTATTCAGCGGACACAGACTATTATCTCCTGCTACCCGATTACTATGCTGAAGTTGCTTGCTTAAAGGCGTTCTAAATCATTTCTAAGTCGTACCCTATGCGTGCACTACCCGTACTATGCCTATGGTCCAGGAGGCTTTGGACCTACTATTTTGTAGTTCTAAACTCAACTCAGGGGCTCAAAATGATAAAACTATGCGACAATCAAAAACAGATAGGACTGCATATAATTACAATAAAAGGCTCAAATAACCTCCACACATATACAAGAAAGCACGCAGACTGATTTCTGGTTTTAGGCAGTAGAACATTTCAAAATTAAGACTTAGAGTCCTTAAGTCCTATAGCATGATCTCGAAATGATTCCAGCATTATATAGGTAGTGCTGCAATTTCTAGACTAACGTATGGGCAAATTAGAGCATTACAAGTCCTATAGGCATGATTTCTAATTGTTTCCGTAATAAGGCAGCGAAGTCATTTGAAAACACGAGATTAGCAACGTCAATTAACATCCTATGGGCAGGATTTCTAACAGTTGACAAATGGACTCGATTTTGTAATACTTTATCCCTATAGGCATGCTATCTAAGTGAGGTAGTACAAAAACAGCACGAAGTAGTTGATTAATTAGATATGACCCTATAGTCATGGCATCTAGGTAAGTAAAGGTATTGCATTGTTGCATTCTACAGATATGTTATCTAAGAGTGTAGGATAGAAAACAGGGAAACAAATGTAGCATATTTGACAAATGAAGTGAAGTGTGCGTGTGATTCCTATAGGCGTGCTTTCTATTAGAGTAGAACACATGAAACTACATAGAATATACGGCATGTTGAACAAAATAGAAAATAGACCACGTAGACCCTATATGCATGTTTTCTACCCTTTATGTAAGCATTAGAATGTACTCGATTCCCCAATTTCACTGATTTCCCCAGTTGTCTAGTTTACAAATTATTACAGCCCAAAATAATGAATATGAGCATAAATATTACACACTGGGCAACTTCTGGCTTAAGGGCAAGCCCAAATGAAAATAACCCAGCAATGTCTGGGCCTGCAACAGATTCATTCCCGCTCGAACAGCAGACCTAGATCCAAACGCATCTCAAACAGGTGGGCGTGTCATTTGCACAGCCCAGGGCTACGCATGAGTTCATGCCACACCTAGTGATTACAGACAAACTACTTAGCCATATGAGCTAACGAATCACACATAGCAATCAATCGAACAACCTTGAGGTAATGCCTCATAGGGACAGGATTACATGACATTCAGCAGGATTCACATGAAAGCATATTGACACTTGCATTTTTAGGAGATAGGGTGACAGGATTGATCAAACAAGGGATTAAACATGAAACTAGGAGAACCAGTAGAACTTAGTCTCCACATGACATGAAAAACTAACAACATAAGTTCATAACAAGTGAAAGAGTATAAAATGCACAATATTAGCAGAGTTGGAGAGGCATATTACTTAGGTTGCATGGTAAGCACATATACACACTCGGTTTTTCAAAATGACGAGTTTATAGTGAAGCATAAGCCAAAGTTAGTCTGAAAGAGATTCAAAACTGGGAGTCTAAGGCATGAAGGTCTAATAAAGTCATAGTCAGAGAATGGCAATTAGACATAGTAAACAAACAAGTAGGCATGGTCTACGACAGTCAATAGGCTGCCTAGCATGCTGAGTATAACACAAAGATTCAAAAGTCTAAAGAATTCATTATGGATATGAAGGCCAGGTGGCACTTGAGTGGGTCAGAATTCATAATAGGCAAAGACTAGTTTGTCACATAAAGGCTAGATGCTGCATTTCATCTTATAGGCTATAAGCAGTATCAAGTAACACAGGATTGGACCAAACATGAAACACACATTAAGCTCACAATTGGCTGTCTCCACAATTAGGAATTGGTCATATTTAAAGTATCGGAACAAACGAGTTGGTTATCATGATAGTACAGAACAAGGCAAGAAGCCACACTCAGAATAAGCAACAGGTAAACATGATGGTCATTCAGGTTGGACACAATTAAGGCTAGCATATTAGGCTAGCATTTGGGCATGACATGCATAGAAATAGCAAATTAGGCATAAGAAATTCAACATAAAGAAAGAAATTTCGAGCAAGAATATAGTCTCACAAAGAGGTTTCGGTGCGAGAAATAAACAAAGTTCAACAATCATTAATTAGGTTTCAATTACAAGTCAGGCTAACATCATGAATCAACTTAGCTAAACACATATGAGTTAACATCAAGACTTGCACATAATTGGAGCTAATGGAACTATAGAGTAATGCTAAAATAAATAGAATCATATATGAAATGGCATAATCTCGAAATTAACTCAGAGAAATCTAGGCAACACTAATGCATATAACATAAGGACAAATAGAAAGGAGTAGGATTACGATCGTACAAGGCACTAACCAGTTGAAAACAAACAAATAATGAACAAGAAACTCAGAATCTCAGGAATAGCAGCAATTGCAGGAGAGTGATGAAAAACCCCAAACCTTCAGTGCTTCAGAGTTCACAAGAGCATCAAAACGGACCCCAAGCAGTGCTTGCACTGGAGGAAGGTTAACAGAACATCAGGGCCTTGGCTTTCAGCCGGCCAAAAAATTGAGCCTTAGAATAGTGTAAGACAAGAAAGAATAAGAAAGACAGTAGTAGTTTTTAGCGAAGCGTCTGTTCAAAGGTGAAATTGGGGAGGGGTTTATATAACATCAAAATTAAGTACCCAAACAAGGAAAGACAATCGATTAAACACAAATAAGGAAAATATAGAATGCAAAAATCGATTAGAATCAATTTAAGAAGAAACAGGCAAACCCTAATTTAAAACGAAGAACAAAATGGGAAAAAATCTCACTGAATAGTGTCTGGTGGTGAGTGTATATAAACGAAATATTGTCTAATCTCGAAGATTGAGGACGATTGTTCATAGCTCAGGGCCTGGTATTTGCCAAGAATAGGTGAGTACTAAGTAACATCAAGAGCGTGTGAGTAGTAGCAGGGTTGTGTAAATAAGGTAAGTAGATCATAGGAGTCCATAATATAACGGGATTCGAAGAGATTTTTGGTGGGTAAGACAGCTAGGGTTCGTAGAATATGAGAGCGTGTGAGGGAGATTGGGAAAAGAAAATGGTCTCTAGGGTTTGGGCTGGGGATATAAGGAGAGTGAGGGTTATATTTTGCGCCGTCGATCAGTTGAGATCAACGGCCAAGATTAAATGGAAGGTGGGGCGGGTTGAATATACGGGTCGCGACAGGGTTTTGAAAGGGGTCGTTTGATTGGGCTGCTGAAGAGAAAAATGAATGGGCTAAGTGTTTGAGCCTGTAATTTGGTACGAAATTAGCCTTGTATTGGGCTGTAAATTAGATATGCAAAATTTGTTTAAAATAATTTATAAAAATTATGTAAATAATAAAAATATTGCTTGTGTAGTAAAATGATTGAAAATAATAGCTTAATATTATAAAACTATAAAATATTATTTTGGCACAAATGATGTAGAAAAATGTAATTATGCATAAAATATAGGCTATTATTGCAAAATTATGCAAATAGCTCAAAAATACAAATATAATTATATGTAAATGAAGTAAAATATTATAAAACATATACATGGGTGCAAATAATAAATTTGGATGACTAAGTCGTCAACAAAATAATTTAAAGGGGTGAATAATGCAGATTCAATTAATTAAAATGCAAGAAAATTAATTTTAATTCTTTAGAAATAAAAATGAATTTTAAATCCTTATAAATTATAAAAATTATAGAAAATACTTGTATAACTTTTGTAAATTAAGTAATGATGCAAAAATAATATTTTTAAAGTATATATATACTATTTTAAAAATATGAGGGCAAAACTGGGTATCAACAACAACCCCTCTTTACCTGAAAAAGATGAAAGAGTTCTCGGATAAAGAAAATGATGACCAATTTTGTCTGAAGTGAGTGAGGAGTGATGTGTTTTGAAAAAAATAGGAGTCGAACCCTGGTTATTGAGTTGCCTACATATCCCTGGTATTACGAAAACTAGGCCGTGTGTAGTTCTGGATCTAACGGCGAATAAAACCGATGGAGTTGTTATAAGAGTGGTCGTATGTTTCTTAAAGGATCTTTTGGATGCGATATTGTCGTGAGTAACGGATGATTTTCAGGTGGAGCTATGGATGCGATTTTGAATGTTATGGATGTATAAGGCAAGTATTTGAGCGGTTATGGGACAAAAGGTAATCAATTATTGGTCGTTGGTTAAGTTTGAGATAGTCAAGGATGTGAACATTGAGAATGGAAACCGGAGCGAGAATTGCTCCTGTTTGTAGAACGGTTACCTTTTGAGTTACCTGCAAAACATAAAACACGATGCACGTGAATATATATAGGTTATTGCAAAAATTTAAACATGATGCAAATTCCCTTCAGACCATGAAGGTTGTCTTCGGACGATGAGGATGATGTTCTTAGACCATGACGTCCCGGGCCATGAAGAGTATCGTAAGGGATTCGTAGGCCATGGAATGGTGTCCTCGGGCCATGAGGATGGTGCCTCTGGACTATGACGCCTTTGAATAATGATATGTAATTTCGAGAGATCCTTCGGCCATGGCATGATGTCTTCGGGCTATGAGGATGATGCCCTCAGACTATGATGCCTTCGGACAATATGGCGATGTATACAGCCCATAAGATGCAAAGATGCGATGATAACAATAATTTGGTAGAGGGAACAGGTAATGCTTAGTCATATGCGAGAACGAGACTATAAGGCCCCATAAATATTTTACCTAAAACCCAAGATTTTTTGGTGCTGAAGTAGACTATGTGTTGATGAATGTGGAGATTCTTGCTCGCCGGGGTACGTACTTTTTGGGTTGAACAATGCGCTGGGGAGTAAAGGAAAATTTTTGGCAGAAAAAGACATTTCTGCAGCCCATTATGCGGTCACAAAATCACTTTGTGGACCGCAGAATGGCTGCAGAGTGAAGCAGTAGTTGGGTAAGTTCGAAGGAAAGTCTGCGGTGCATTATGCAACTGCAGAATAGGTCTAAGGTGCATTATGCGACCGCAGAACAGGTCTGCGGACCGTATAATGGCCGCAGAGTGGGACAGGATTGCCCAGTTCCGGAGGGCCATTTCGTCATCTATTTCACGGACCGCAGAAGCATTATGCAGTCGCATCTGCGACCGCATATCTGTGACGGGGCTCCTTTTTTCTAATTTTTTTACCCGAGCCTATTTCGATATATTAGAGTAATGGACCACTTCTGAAGCAAAAAAATATATTCTATAGTGAGGGAGTGCCAAAGGTTGAGAGGGGAAGTTCCTAAGCTTATCACCCATCAATTCTTGCTCAAATTTGAAGAAATTGTAAGAAGAATTCACTAGGTCTTCATCCTAGAGGTAAGTTTCTACTCCATAGCCCTCAATTTCGTGATTCTAATTGAAAATAAGTAATAAGGCAAGCAATTCTTGAGTGTGGGAGTTGTTTATTTTTACATGCATGTACTATCAAGGGTTAGGGAAAGAATGTTGAGCTAAATTGGGTAGATTTGGGTAGTGAGATGGAGGAATCCACCATAGGAGGACCTTAAAATCATAATACCTACATAGTGTTTGATAAAATGCTGAAATGATCTAGAACCATAAACTCTCTCCTAATTTGTGTTCAATTTTGTTATATTTCTAAATAGATCGAAGAAGCTAAGAATTTCAGAACATTATAGTAGTTTGAAAAGGCTCGAGGCAAGGTATGTTGGCTAAACTCCTCTCTTAGAAATGAATTCCCAGGATGATCTTGTAAGTCCCGAGTTGTCCATTATGAATTGACCTTTCTAAATAAGTTTGGCATCAGATGATGTATATATATGAATATGTTCAAATGTGTTTTGGAATGTTCTTATTAAATTGTGCTATTGTTCGGGAGAGTATTTGAAGTATGAGTATGCATTAACATGTTGTGACTTCAAGTCAAGTCCAAATGAAAGTGATCACATAAAAATTGTATAAGAGATCGTATGTGCCTAAGACCCTAATTTGGTCAAGTATGTGATTAAGGTCTTAATTTGAAAGGCCTTGTTGTTGATTATCCATGATAATGATTGAAAATGGAATAGTGAGCTTGAATTATAATGTACGGCCAATGTGCCAATAACTATATTGCGTTATGCCAATGAATGACCTATAGAGGAATATGAACTGAGTGGTAATTTAATAACAAATGCTTTGGGAGTATCGATTAGCCGCCGAGGAAGGGTAGGTCGGAACAACCTAACCCTGAAACCACACGTGCTGGTGTAGGAGTGATCGAGGGGTAAATCCCCGTGTTAATGTGATGAGATTGTTTCCCTTATACGGGATGAGATTGGTGTGTTGAGATGTTTTCCCCTTGAATGGGACGAGATTATTGCTAGCTAGATGTGATGTAATGTCGACCCACACGACATTGTGGTGAGACGGCTTAGCCCATCGGGCTAAGATCGAACGCGATGCCGCGCACATGGTGGTATTGTGAGTGTACATCTCGGCGCAAGATGACTTAGCCGATTGAGTTGAGATCGGACTCCGTGCTAAAACACGATGGTATATCGATTCTAAAAGATCTCCTAACTTAAATTACCGAAACCTACTTGAAATTTACGTTTCCCCTAATGTGACACTTTGATACCATTTGAGTCTCTTATTGATATCATGTTTTATTCTTCGTCTACTGTTGCTCATTCTATTGAGAGGGTGTTTAGTTTTACATACTAGTACTATTCAACATGTACTAACATCCCTTTTTCCCGAGGCGAAAGGATGCAGGTGGTATCGATCAGCGATAGCACCACACCCTCTCCTCAGCTGATTAGGTGAGCCCTACTTCATTTCGGGGTCGTGGATCTTCTATTCTTTGTACATAGCATTTTGAGGTATAGTCCGGGCCTTATTGTTGGCACTGTCATAGCACTCTTTTGTTCCTGTGTGGGTTGTGTCTATTTTTGGGAAAGTTAAACTAAAAATGATTTAATTGTATCATCTGTTCCACTTTAACTATGATTGTTCAATGTACTGTTTTGAACATTTGTGAAGGGCGTAACTAATGGAAATGAAATGGTGTTGTTCGCATGACTTCTTACCGACTAATTAGTGAAATGCACTCTTCTATTTATTTGTGGTTGAGTTGGGTGGATGGCAATGAGCAGGCTTGCTCGACCGAGGTAACTCTGTTAAGCGCCGATCGCGCTCCCCGAGGCTGGGGCGTGATAGAGACGAGACAAGGCTTAGTCTTGTATGAGATGAAGGCAATGCTTAGCCTGATGCAGAGAGTGGAGACAATGCTTAGTCTCGTGTAAGGAAAGGCAATTCCTAGCCTTATGCAATAATGGAAGCAATGGTTAGCCTCGTGCAAGGAATGGAGACAGTGCTTAATCTCATGCAAGGAAGGGCAGCGCTTAGCCTTATGCAATAATGGAGGCAATGGTTAGCTTTATGGAGACAATGCTTAGTCTCATGCAAGGAAAGGCAATGCTTAAATTTATGCGTTAATGGAGGCTATTCTTAGCCTCATGCAAGGAATGGAGACAATGTTTAGTCTCATGCAACATGGAGGTAGTGCTTAGCCTCATGCAAAGAGTGGAGATAGTGCTTAGTCTCATGCAATGATGGAGGCAGTGTTTAGTCTCATGCAAGGAAAGATGGTGCTTAGCCTTATGAAATAATGGAGGCGGTGCTTAGCCTTATGAAAGGAATGGAGACAGTGCTTAGTCTCAAACAAAGAATGGAGACAGTGCTTAGTCATGCAAGGAAAGGCAGTGCTTAGCCTTATGCAATAATGGAGGCAATGCTTAGCCTCCTGCAAGGAATGGAGACAGTGTTTAGTCTCATGCAAAGAAAGGTAATGCTTAGCCTTATGCAACGTGGAGGCAATGCTTAGCCTCATGTGAAGAATGGTGACAGTGCTTAGTCTCATCCAAGGAAAGGAAGTGCTTAGCCTTATGTAACAATGCTGGCAATGCTCAGCCTCATGCAAGGAATAGAGACAGTGTTTAGTCTCATACAAAGAAAGGCAATGCTTAGCCTTATGCAACGTGGAGGCAGTTCTTTGTCTCATGCGAAAAATGGAGACAGTGTTTAGTCTCATGCAAAGAAAGGTAGTGCTTAGCCTTATGCGATGATGAGGGCAATGCTTAGCCCTATGCAAGAAAAACAATGACTAATTGCGAGAGAGTAAAGCGTTTCTTAGCTTGATGTATTTGAGTTTGGCGATTCTTGTTGGTGTGAAGATAATGATCTTGCTGTGTGTATGAGTTTGCAGATGTTCCTGTTATGTTCATTCTGCCTGCGTCCAAAGAAAAAATCGTGAGTTTTGGCGAGGGGGAAAGGTTGGTTCCTGCTCTCGATTTCTTTCTTTGCCTTTACTCTTGTCTTGAGGTCCTGCTTAAGTCACCCTGGGTAATATCTGGCTGCCATAGGAACAAAACATTTTCGAAAAACATACATGCATTTGACATATTATTTGTAAAAATGTAGTTGTTTGAAATATGTGATAATGCACGAGATTAAATCATGTTGATGAACTGCTGACTGTGACGCATTTTGAGACATTACAACTTCCTTGATTCGGAATTTTGAGGATCCTCCTCAAAATTCTGCCCCAGTTTAAATTCATACTTCTGGTAATACATTCTTTGGCGGTTCCAACCATGATAAGATCGGGCAAACTAGAGACCTTGCCCCAGTTCCTTACTATAAGGGAAATGAAGATTTTATTAGGATGTGACTGAACCCAAAGGGCTGCCTATGTATCCCCTCTAAAAGGGAATCAGGTTAAGCGTAGTTCTGTACATCAAATAGAAAGTGCAAACACAATCTTAAACATAGTATCTCTTGACTGCGTCCGAATTGATAGGTTTTGGCCAAATCTCTCCATCTATTTATGCAAGTATAAATGCTCTTCCTGTTAATACCTGGTGAACCATGTAAGGGCCTTGCCAGTTGGTGAGAATTTTCCCTTTGCTTCATCCTGATGTGGGAAGATTCGCTTTATTACCAACTGCCCCGGTGTGAATTGCCTCGACTTGACCTTTTTGTTGAAAGCTCTTGCCATTCTATTCTGGTAGAATTGACCATGACATACCGCGTTCATTCTTTTTCCATCAATGAGAGCTAGTTGTTCATACCGGCTTCGTACCCATTCCGCATCGCTGAGCTCGACTTCTCGTATGATTCTTAAGGAAGGGATTTCCACTTCGGCGGCAATAACGGCTTCAGTACCGTAAACCAGTAGATAGGGAGTTGCCCCAGTTGATGTACGAACTGTGGTGCGATACTCGAGCAAAGAAAATGGTAGCTTCTCGTGCCATTGTTTGTAATTTTCTGCCATTTTCCACAATATCTTCTTAATGTTCTTGTTGGCGGCTTCTACGCCTTCGTTCATTTGCGGCATGTATGCTGTAGAGTTCCAATGCTTGATCTTGAATGTTTCAGACATGGCTTTCATCAAGTCGCTGTTGAGATTAGGGGCATTGTCAGTAATGATTGACTCCGATACTCCAAATCGACAAACGATGCGATCTCGAACAAAATCTGCTATAACCTTCTTAGTTACAGCTTTATAAGATGCGACTTCAACCCATTTTGTGAAGTAGTCTATAGCCACCAGAATGAACTTATGTCTGTTTGAAGAAGCGGGTTCGATTGGCCCGATGACATCCATACCCCAAGCAGAGAAGGGACAAGGCGAACTCATTGTATTGAGTTCGTTAGGCGGTACTCGTATTCTATCAGCATGTATCTAGCATTGGTGACACTTTTGAACATATTTGATGCAGTCTATTTCCATAGTAATCCAGAAATACCCTGCTCTTAATATCTTCTTGGCCAGAACGAAATCATTCATGTGGGGTCCGTAAGTTTCAACATGTATTTCCTCGAGCAATCTAGATGCCTCCTTGGCATCGACACACCGCAGCAAACCCAAATCTAGAGTCCTTCTATGCAGAATTCCTCCACTTTGAAAGAAATGGTTGGCCAATCTTCGAAGCGTGCGCTTTTGAGTATGGGTAGCACTCTTTGGATATTTTCCTTTTTCCAAGTATTCCTTGATGTCGTGGAACCACGGATTTCCATCAATCTCTTCTTCAACATGAGCACAATAAGCTAGCTGCTTATGAATTCTTATTGGGATAGGATCGATGAAATTCTTGTTTGGGTGTTGTATCATGGATGACAAAGTGGCTAATGCATCTGCAAACTCATTTTGAATCCTTGGGACATGTTTGAACTCTATCTTTGTGAACCTCTTAATCAGCTATTGCACATAGTGCAAATATGGCAATATTTTACTGTTCTTCATGGCCCATTCCCCTAGAACCTGGTGCGCCAAAAGATCTGAATCTCTGATTACCAGCAGCTCCTGAACGTTCATGTTAATGGCCAATCTGAGTCCCAGGATATAGGCCTCATATTCCGCCATATTGTTGGTGCATGGAAACCTGACTTTTGCGGATACCGGATAGTGTTGACCTGTTTCTGATACGAAGACAGCTCCGCTACCTACTCCTTTGAAGTTTGCTGCTTTGTTGAAGAACATCCTCCAACCATCGTACGACTCATTGATATCTTCTCCTATTAACGACACCTCCTCATCGGGAAAATACATTTTCAATCGTTCATATTCTCCATCTACGGGATTTTCCGCCAAGTGATCCGCCAATGCTTGCTCTTTGACTGCCTTCTGAGTTACATAGACGATGTCGAGCTCACTCAGCAATATTTTCCACTTTGCTAACTTAACCGTAGGAATGGCTTTCTGAAAGATTTATTTTAGCGGATCCATCCTTGATATGAGATATGTAGTGTATACAAAGAAATAATGTATCAACTTCTGAGCTATCCATGTCAAAGCACATTAGGTGTGTTCCAAAAAAGAGTACCGGGCTTCATAAGGCGTGAACTTCTTGCTTAGATAATATATCGCCTACTCCTTTCTTCCAGTTTCACCATGTTCTCCCAGAACACAACCAAAAGCCCCATCCAACACGGACATATAAAGCATCAAAGGTCTTCCTGGTTCTGGTGGGACCAGTACGGGCGGTTTGGATAAATATTGTTTGATTTTGTCGAAGGCTTTCCGGCATTCTTCAGTCCAGCTTGTTGCAGCATCTTTCCTCAGCATTTTGAAGATTAGCTCACTTATCACCATTGATTGTGCGAGAAAATGGCTGATATAATTGAGGCACCCTAGAAAACTCATCACATCTTTCTTATTCTTTGGAGGCGGCAGGTCCTGGATAGCTTTGATCTTTGACGGGTCTAACTCAATGCCCCGACGATTTTCGAAGTCGGGAGTTAACTTCAAATTGTATTTTCGAAGTCGATCAAAAAAAATTTTCAGGTCTGCTATGTGATCCGAACTCCTTTTAGATTTGATGATAACATCATCCACGTACACCTCTATTTCCTTGTGTATCATGTCATGGAAGATGATCGTCATGGCCCTCAGGTAGGTGGCCCCAGCATTCTTCAAACCAAATGGAATCATCTTGTAACAATATATTCCCCATGGTGTGATAAAGGCGGTCTTTTCGGCATCCTCTTCATCCATCCAAATCTGATGGTATCCTGCGAAGCAATCCACAAAGGATTGCAGTTCATGCTTGGCGCAGTTGTCAATTAGTATGTGTATGTTGGGTAGTGGGAAATCATCCTTAGGACTTGCTCTGTTCAAATCTCGGTAATTGACATATACTCTAACTTTCTCATCTTTCCTCGGAATTGGCATAATGTTGGCTAACCAGGTCGGGTATTCAACCACTCGGAGAACCTTGGCTTTGATTTGCTTGGTGACGTCATCTTTTATCTTCAAACTCATATCTGGCTTGAACTTTTTGAGCTTCTGCTTTACCTGTGGACATATGGGATTGGAGGGTAGCTTGTGAGCTACTATGGATGTGCTTAAACCATTCATATCATTGTAGGACCATGCAAAGATGTTCTCATACTCTTTTAGGAATCTGATATGCTCTTATTTCTTTGAAGGTGATAGATGAATGCTTATATGCGTTTCTTTGATTGTTTTAGAATCCCCTAAGTTGTCGGCCTTAGTTTCCTCCAGATTATACTTTAGTTTGTTTTCAAAGTTCTCTACTTTTTTGACGATTTCCTCAGGTATTATATCATCTTCCGAATCCTCTGAATCAGTGTCCTTATGTTCCGTTGTCTCATTTGATGTCACAGTCGTAGGTTCATCAGGATATGTAATAATTATGCTGAAAAGAATGTAGAAAGATGATAATAAATATGAAAAGCAGTAATGCATTAATAAAACTTTAAACATGTCAACAAGTACGACTCGATGGCTCGAGTAATTATTTTAAAACAAAATACTAAAATGTCTTAAATGCTCAAAACTATTTGAAAATAATTCATGCTAATTTGCCAGGCTACCCAAGAACTCGGCAAGCCCGGGATGGTGCAACGGTCCAATTCTTGAGAACAAATCCTTCTTCCATGGTTTGAATGTAAGGTATTCCTCCTCCTCCTCCTTAATAATTGCACTGCAATCCATGTTTTATTCATCTAGAAACAGCTTCCTTATGCCAGCGAAAACCTCATTCTCCTCAGATCTCCACATCATGTCAGCCTGATGAATGTCTGGTGAAGAGGTGGTACGGGTTGTTCTAGTGGATAATAAGGAGCATGCCATGGCGGTGTCCAATCCTGATATTCTTGCCATGTGTATTCATATCCGAGTCCAAAAGTCGTGCCATGGTACTGTGGTTGCACGGGTTTGGTGATCCCCTAAAGCTTTTTGCCGAGAACCTTGCCTGATTCATACCCCGCCCATAATAATATGCTTTCTATCTTGTTGCTCCACCATCGGTCTTTTTCAATTGCGTTAACCCGTTCAATGTAATGATATGTTTTTCCACCCAACTTCCTTTTGTTTTCGACGACTGGAACGGTCTGGTTGGTGTAGTGGGGTTGCTCCAATCTCCATGGATGATCACCTCGTGATGATTCCACTCAAACTTCATAGCCTAGTGCAGAGTTGAAGCCACTACCCCGGCTGCATGTATCCATGGTCGTCCCAACAATAGATTGTAAGTAGCAGATATATCTAGCACTTGCTACTCGACATCAAACCACGTCGGACCCATCTGTAGATAGAGGTTGATTTATCCGATAGTGGCTTTCTGAGATACGTCGAACGCTTTCACATTCATGCTTCCATTTGTATATCGTGCAGGCCTTTACCCAATATTTTTAGAGTGGTCAGTGGACATATATACAGACTTGAACCTCCATCTATTAAGACCTTGGTGATGAACTTATCTTAGAATTGCACTATGATGTGCAACGCCCTATTATGACTCAAACCTTCTGGTGGTAACTCGTCTTCGTGGAGAGTGATTTTGTGGCTCTCCAATTCCTGACCATGTTAGCCATCTCTCCACTAGTGATGCTGGCGGGTACATAAGCTTTAGTCAACATCTTCATCAAAGCATTCCTACGTGCGTCTGAGTTTTGCAACAGTGTAAGATGGATATATAAGCGGGGGTTTTGTTCAAGTGGTCAACAACCGAATACTCCTTTGCTTGTGTCTTCCTCTAGAGATCATCAGTGCCAGTCTCGACAATAGGCGACTTAGGTGTAGCTTCCTTGCTCGTTCCTCCCAGATTCTCCGGTGTGTAAACTCTGCCAGTTCAGGTCATGCCTTATGCGACACCTGTTTCTTCCATTTTAGCTTTTCTCTTCCTTCTTGCTTCCGCAACATAATCCCACGGGACAGCATCAGACTAGTAAGATGGTGTGGGGACTACCATTATAGTGAAAGGTGCTACCTCAACTTCAAATGGCGCTTGGGTTTGAACCACAATTGACGTGAGGGTGACCGGAAATGTTTAGGAGCGTCTCCCTCTCGAATGAGTCCGATGGACCCTTCCTGATCCCACTCTTCATCAGTTTCTATCACGTTCACTCCCTCACCTCTGTGACCCGGGAGAGGGTTGTAGCGAACATTTGGTGCAGCTTCCTTTTCTTGTATAACCTTAGTGTCAATTAGCGTCTGAATTTTTCCTTTCAACGTGCTGCACTCCTCAATGGTATGACCTTTCATGCCTAAATGATAAGCACATGTTTTGTTGGGGTTGATCCATTGGGAAATATTTTACACAACAACACCAGGAATAAGGGTGATGTAACCAGCGGCCTTCAGTGTCTCATACAATTGGGCTATGGGTTCAGCAATTAACATTTAATTTGTTCTTCTTCAAGTGCTGGCCTTACTTTTGCAGCCTTTGATCTCTAACAAGTAGCATACTCGGGGAAGGTTTCTGTAGGCTTCTTCTTGGGGTTTTGAATGTAGAAAACGTCTGGCGCATTTTCCGTGTTGAACCTGAATCTATCCATGAAATCTGATGCCATACTCACCTAACTAACCCAGTTCTTTGGGTTTTGACCGATATACCAAGACAAGGCGTCTCCTGTGAGGCTTCGCATGAACGATTTTATGCGTATTTGTTCATTCTTACCCATTCCCACAAGCTTGTCATAGTATGTTCTCAAATACACATTCGGATCACCAGTACCATCAAACATTTCGAACTTAGGAGGATTGTAACCCTATGGCAGTTCCACATCCGGCTGAATGCATAGGTCCTCATAGTTTAGACGTTCAATGCCCTTTCCACCTTCAACACTCTAGACTCTCCCTGTGAGCTTCTTGAGTTCCTCTGCCATGTTTTAAATGAGCAGGGCTTTCTCAGTTGCTCGGGTATGTATAAAGTTTATTGTGGGGTATGGGGTATGGTTTCCACATATATCGGGTTGCTTTGATGAGTTCTCGGAACTTGGGTATACTGGTGGTCGTTGGTCAAGTTTTAGGGATCGGGAGCGGATTGTGGTGCATTTTGGGGGTGTGATAAGCAGTGGTTTACGGGTAATGAGTTGGATGATGGTGGTGTTGTTAAGGGGTTGGCACTGGTGGCGGGTTAAGGTTCTGTGGAAATGTGGGATTATGTACTGGTGTAGTGCAGGAGGATTTGTTGGTGGATTTTGGTTTTCTGGGTTTTGTGGTGGCATTTGGTTCTAGGTAGTTGGGTTCTGTTGACTGATGTCGGGAACACTGAGAGTGAGGGAGAGGTTTGCCAGATTTTGGACCTGCTCAAGCTCGCCCTGTAGTTCCAGGATTTTTTGCTCCAAACGTAAGACCAGCTCATTTTGCTCCGGAGTGCTTCTGCCATCTTAAGTTTCCACATTTTCTGCCATAGTAGCATTGTCTTTCCTGATACTTAAATCATCCATTTTCCCTTTTCTTTTGCTTATTTCCTTTAGAGTTTCTAGGTGTAGGAGGAGGTGGAGGACCTCTGGATCTAGTGTGCCCTTTAGTGGGCTTTTATGGAGGAAAGCAGGCTTGATAGGGCCAAGTCTTCATTTGTAGGACTTTGATGGTTCATGTTATTCATGTAGGCTTGGGTATTTCATTCGGGCCCTATGGGGCACTTTGTGGGCCAATGCGTATAAGCTTGGGTTTTCTAAACGTGGCTCATTTGACGACTCAGTACATGGATGTCACGAATCAATTGGCATAGAATATGGAATCTTTTCTACGTAAGCTGGTTGTGCAAAGTTTTATGGTCTTAGAAAGAACCTTTCATTCGATGCCTCTGATTCAACTCTCAGTTTGAAGCTATCGAGAGAGTACCAAATGCTGATGGTGATGAAGGTTACCGACTTTCGGTGGACGCAGAGCCAACGAGTTCAGTCGAAGAGCGTAACGAGTCTAAGGTAGAGAATGACTGAATTTCACTCTTTATCATTCCTTATTAATCCTCAATTCCCATCAAGTGTTGTCTTATTTCCCAAGCCAATACTCAATCATCCTTTTCTGATTGATTGAAAGTAGCGAGGAAAGACAAGCAAAAACTTTATTGGCTCAAGAAGCAACTGAGGAGAGAGAAAGAGTAGTAAAGGAATATGCTGATGATGCCATTATGCACGAACCAAACTTTGGGAATGGGAATAATAAAAAAAAGAAAAGGAAAAGCAAAAGGAAACCAAGTTAGTAAGGTGAAAATAAAAGAATGTTTGCAGTATTTAAACATGTTTCACAAAGTCATGCAATAATTCGCGTCCTAATTTTGGGGACCTCATTGTGCCTGAGGTAGGCCTAAGCGACACATAGATTTGGAGAAAATTGATACCAAATATGCTTCATTTCATTAATGCGAAAATAGGCCAAACAAACTTTCACTAAATCGACAATAATAATAAAGTCACTGATGGCATCAAGACTTATTACATCGAAATCTAATCTAAGCTAGAAAGCAGTAAAAAACATTATATCCTATTCTACTGCGTCCCTGAATGACCTTCTCCATGCTTGGCTCTTTTGGGCCCATCAACCAGGTTTCCTAGTTCGCGCATATCCAGCAGGAAGTTAGCTTTTGCCAGATTTCCTCCTTCATCGTCGTTCATGCTTTGACAGTCCGAGAGTCTCTTTCTCATATTCCCTTCTAGCTCCATTAGTCCTTGTTCCAAGTACTTCAATCTTTCTGTTGACTTAGTGGCAATCTCCTTCCATTCCCTTATCGCCTCCATGTTCAATTTGTGCTGCTCCAGATGTTTAGCTTCAGACTCGAACACCCTTTTTCATAGCCTCTTGTACTTAACTTGTGCCTCAGCCACTTCGTCTATGATCCTATCCTTTAGATTGACTCCTGGCGTGACGTCGCATGCTACATCGTCTTTCAGCCATGATAGATAGTAGTACATATGATCAACATGATACCTGTCTAGCTCGATAGTTTCTCCTTCAACAATGATCTTTTGGTTCCACATATGTTGCGCCTCGAACATGAATGGAATGACGTCTCCCTTGAAATCTGCTTTATACCGAACCATGTTGGAAGCCTGAGGTATGACTTATTTCCTTCCAGCTTGTCTCATTACCCTTATAGGAGTGTAAGGTTAGATGCCTCGCAACCTGATAAGTACCAAATGAGTAGTCCCCCTTGATCTGATGATGAACTTGCTACTAGGAAATATGTCAGATGCTGACGAAACGCACCCAACTTATAGTATTTCTAGGCTGTGCAAACCTGTTTGGAATAAACGTCATTTTCTTTGGGTGATGGATGTCTATGTAGTAATTTAGTTGCCTTCGTAGAAGCTGCTGATGATACTCACCCCTCTGAAAGTGTTCCAGCATCCAGACTCGTTGCAATAAATTACAACCCTCAAAGTGTCCGAATCTCTTGCACCGATCTAGAGCGCAGTACATCTCAGCTAAGATCATAAGGATGATAGTGTAAGTTTGTCCCTCTATGCCGTCCATTAAGGTCCTGCCGACCATGGCTAAGTGGGTATGAATCCTTCCTCCTTTCATTGCAAATGTCAAAAAACCCAAAGCAGACCACGAACACATAAACCTGGTGGTGCACCCATCCCAAGGAAGTAATGGCTAGTTCATCATGGAGAAGAAGATACGACTTGCTATGCCCATAACGTTCGTAAAGAAACTCAAAAGGGATGTATGATTTCTTTAGACAGAGTAGTTCATCATTCTTCTTAAAATCCAACATTTTCAGGAAACTGCGGGGAGTATGATTCTCTGGTACCGGTAATCCCGGACTATCCCATGGCAACTTGGTGAAACCTCCTATTTCCTTTAGGAGAGGAGTCATTTCTATATTGCCAAAGCGGAAAATAGCCCTTTTCTCATCCCAGAACAAGGTGGCAGCCTCGATCAACTCCCTATTTGGTCGAATGTTTATCAAAGATGGTGGGTCAGCAAGTACTCTCCTCACATGATTTTTGTCACAAGGTGCAAGGTCTTTCCACCAGTCAAGTATCAAAGGTGGGGTGTTTTGGACCATACCGAACCTGGGGATTTCGTGCTTCATTTTCTGCAAACAAACAAAGGTTAGCCCTTTCCCCCTCCAGATTTGACTATTTACGCAATAATAATCAAAATGTTGGCACATTTTCTCCAAGTAATGCACATAATATGATAGTGTCCATTGGGATTATGGAAATCCTATCGGACTTTGGACAAGGTTCATCTTAGCGGGTTGTTACATTAACAACGCTTCAACCCGTACTTGGTTTAGCATGATGCATGTACATTTCAAATTGGAGTGGGGTTTCTAGAAGGGTCTAAACTGGTACTCCCAAGTGGACAACTTGAGAGGGAAAGGCACGAAACGTTGACTACATTGCTGATCGATTAGTTTACCGCAAGTAAGCCTTTCCAATTTAAAAAGGGTGATTTCAGGAAAGCGCGAACGCTCATCAAGCGCTGTTATGTTGATAATTGGCACGAGTGGAGTATGATGCAGAGCATGCTCTATGCAGAAATAATAATACGTTGCCAAGTATTTGCATGATAAAAGTACGTAAAAGCAGTAAATAAAATAGTAAAATGAACATGAAAAGAAGAAAAGAAAGACAAAAGAAAGAAGTCAGTTTAGCTCATGAAAATGTGTGAGAACGTAATGAAGCGTGTAATGAAATAGGGATGGGAGAGTCATAATATAGCAGTCTTAGACAAGATGAAAAGAGATGGAGAGCGGTCATAGCAAACAAAGAAGAGTAAAGGAAGGGCTGTGCATGCTATAGAAAATTTAAACAAATAAAGGTGAATAAGGGAGGGATGTACATGTAATAGAAGTTTTAAAACAAATAAAGAAAAATAAAAGAAAGCATTCCACATAAGTCAAGTTCATTATGGTAAAAGCCTAAGTATCCCCAGCAGGGTTGCCATGCTGTCTGTCGCCCCATTTTGTCGCGAAAGCAGGCTTCGACGTGTGACAACTCTTTTAAAAGAGGTATTAAAAGAGAAGAGTCGCCACCTATCGATTTTGAGGAGCGTTAGGGCACCTATTTGCAAATAACTCTATTTGACTAGTCAACGCCACCAAAGATCGGGTAAGGGCTTAAATTACCTCACAGAGAAGGTGTTAGGCATTCTTCGAGGTCCACAACTGTGGGTCCCGGCCAAACTTTAGACTACCTGGATTATATAATTAAGCTAGGTGATCAAATAAATAGAAATGAGGTTCAGAAGTCGTAGAGTCTTGTTAATACATATGAGAGTCGATACAAGTCTTATTAACTACGTAGATACAAACCACGTCGATCTATGTTAAGTATGGATAACATGCACGTAAACGAAAGTGGGGTCCTAAGTTCTTTAGCCTAAAGGATTACCCCATGCAGCATAAATAATATTTCGCAACTCCCTTTATGTAGGGGTTGCTCATATTATTCAGGGGGCACAGACTAGCATCTCCTGCTACCCAATTACTATGTTGAAGTTGTTTACTTAAAGGCGTTCCAATTCATTTTTAAGTCGTACCCTATGCGTGCACTACCCGTCCTATGCCGATGGTCCAGGAGGCTTTGGACTTACAATTTAGTAGTTCTAAACTCAACTTTGGGGTTCAAAATGATAAAACTAGGCGACAATCAAAAACGGATACGACTGCATATAATTGCAATAAAAGGCTCAAATAACCTCCACACATATACAAGAAAGCACGCACACTGATTTCTTGTTTTAGGTAGTAGAACATTTCAAAATTAAGACTTAGAGTCCTTAAATCCTATAGGCATGATCTCTATATGATTCCAATATTATACAGGTAGTGCTGCAATTTCTGGACTAACGTATGGGCAGATTAGAGCATTACAAGTCCTATAGGCATGATTTCTAATTTTTTGCGTAATAAGGTGGCGAAGTCATTTGAAAACACAAGATTAACAGCGTCAATTAACATCCCATGGGCAGGATTTCTAACAACTGATAAATGGACTCGACTTTGTAATACTTTATCCCTATGGGCATGCTATCTAAGTGAGGCAGTACAAAAACAGCAGGAAGTAGTTGATTAATTAGTTATGACCCTATAGTCATGGCATCAAGGTAAGTAAAGGTATTGCATTATGACATTGTACAGACATGATATCTAAAAGTGTTGGATAGTAGACATGGAAACAACTGCAACATATTTGACAAATGAAGTGAAGTGTGTGCGTGATTCCTATATGCATGCTTTCTACTAGTGTACAACACATGAAACTAAATAGCATCTATGGCATGTTGAACAAAATAGCAAATAGATCACGTAGACCCTATAGGCATGTTTTATATCCTTTATGCAAGCATTAGAATGTACCCGATTCCCCAATTTTACTGATTTTCCCAACTGTCTAGTTTACAAATTATTACAGCCTAAAATAATGAATATGAGGATAAATATTACACACTGGACAACTGCTAGCTCAAGGGCAAGCCCAAATGAAAATAACCCAGCAATGTGTGGGCCTGCAACAGATTCATTCCCACTCGAACAGCAGACCCAGATCCAAACGCATCTCAAACAGGTGGGTGTGTCATTTGCACAGCCTAGGGGTACGCATGAGTTCATGCCACACCCAATGATTATAAAAAAACCACTTAGCCATATGAGCTAACGAATCACACATAGTAATCAATCGAACATGACATTCAGCAGGATTCACATGAAAGCATATTGACACTTGCATTTTTAGGAGATAAGGTGACAGGATTGATCAAACAAGGGATAAAATATGAAACTAGGAGAACCAGTAGAACTTAGTCTCCACATGACATGAAAAACTAACAACATAAGTTCATAACAACTGAAAGAATATAACATGCACAATATTAGCAGAGTTGGAGAGGCATATCACTTAGGTCGACATGGTAAGCACATATACACACTTAGTTTTTCATAACAACGGGTTTATAGTGAAGCATACGCTAAAGTTAGCCAAAAAGAGATTCAAAACTTGGAGTCCAAGGCATGAAGGTCTAATAAAATCATAGTCAGAAAATGGCAATTAGACGTTGTAAACAAACAAGTAGGCATGGTCTACGACAGTCAACAGGCAGCTAGCATGCTGAGTATAACACAAAGATTCCAAAGTCTAAAGAATTCATGATGACTATGAAGGCCAGGTGACACTTGAGTGGGTTAGAATTCATAATAGGCAAAGACTAGATTGTCACATAAAGGCAATATGCTGCATTTCAACTTATAGGCTATAAGCAGTCAAGAAACACAGGATTGGACCAAACATCGAACATGCTTTAAGCTCACAATTGGATGTCACCAAAATTAGGAATTGGTCATATTTAAAGTATTGGAACACATGAGTTGGTTATCATTATAGTACAGAACAAGGCAAGAATCCACACTCAGAATGAGCAACAGGTAAACATGATGATCATTTAGGTTGGACACAATTAAGGCTAGTATATTAGGCTAAGCATTTAGGCATGACTTGTAGAGAAATAACAAATTACGCATAAGGGATTCAACATAAGGAAAGCAATTTTGAGCAAGAATATAGTCTCACAAAGGGGTTTCAGTGCGAGAAATTAAACAAAGTTCAACAACCATCAATTAGGTTTCAATTACGAATCAGGAAAACATCATTAATCAAGTTAACTATGCACATATGAGTTAACATCAATTGCACATAATTGGAGCTAATGGAAATATAGAGTAATGCTAAAATAAAAAGAATGTGAAATGGCATAATATTGAAATTTACTCAGAGAAATCCAGGCAACACTAATGCATATAACATAAGCACAAACAGAAAGGAGTAGAATTATGAGGGTACATGGCACCAACCAGTTGCAAACAAACGAATAACGAACGAGAAACTTAGAATCTCAGGCATAGCTGCAATTGCAGGAGAGTGATGAAAAACCCCAAACCTCCAGTGCTTCAGAGTTTACAAGAGCCTCGAAACGGACCCTGAGCAGTGCTTGCACTGGAGGAAGGTTAACAGAATACGATAGCCTTGACTTTCAGCTGGCCAAAAGATTGAGCCTCAGAATAGTGTAAGACAGGAAAAAATAAGAAAGACAGTAGTAGTTTTTAGCGACTAGCGTCTATTTAAAGGGGAAATTGGGGAGGGGTTTATATTGCATCAAAATTAAGTACTCAAATAAGGAAATACAGTCGATTAAACACAGATAAGAAAAATATAGCATGCGAAATCGATTAGAATCAATTTAAAAAGAAACAGACAAATCCTAATTTAAAACGAAGAAGAAAATGGTAAGAAATCTCACTAAATCAGACCCATAGAGTCTGGTGGTGAGTGTATATAGATGAAATATCATCTAAGTCTCGAAGATAGAGGACGATTATTCATAACTAAGGGCCTAGTATTTGCCAAGAATATGGGAGTACTAAGTAACATCAAGAGCGTGTGAGTAGTAGTAGGGTAGTGTGAATAAGGTAAGGAGATCATAGGACTCCATAGTATGACCGGATTCGGAGAGATTTTTGGGGGGTAAGACAGCTAGGGTTCGTAGAAGATGAAAGCGTGTGAGGACGGCTGGGAAAAGAAAATGGTCTCTAGGGTTTGGGGTGGGGATATAAGGAGAGTGAGGGTTTTATTTCGGGCCGTTCATCATTTGAGATCAATGGTCAAGATTAAAAGGAAGGTGGGGCGGGTTGAATAAACGGGTCATGACCGGGTTAAAAAAAGGTCTCGTTTGATTGGGCTGCTGAAGAGAAAGATGAATGGGCTAAGTGTTTGGGCCTGTAATTTGGTCCGAAATTAGCCTTGTATTGGGCTGTAAATTAAATATGCAAAATTTGTTTAAAATAACTTATAAATAATAAAAATATTAATTGTGCATTAAAATGATTGAAAATAATAGCTTAACTTCATAAAAATATAAAATACTCTTTTGGCACAAATAAAGTAATAAAATGTAGTTATGCATAGAATATAGGCTATTATTGCAAAATTATGCAAATAGCTCAAAAATACAAATATAATTATTTGCAAATGAAGTAAAATATTATAAAACATATATATGAGTGCAAATAATAAATTTGGACAATTAATTTGTCACAAAATAATTTAAATGGGTAATTAATGCATATTCAAGTAATTAAAATGCAATAAAATCAATTTTAAAGCTTTAATAATTATAAAAATTGTAGAAAATATTTGTATAACTCTCGTAAATTAAGTAATGATGCAAAAATGATATTTTGAAAGTATATGTACTATTTTAAAAATATGAGGGTAAAATTTGGTATTAAGAGAAGTCACTCAACGGGGAAAAAGGAAAACTACTTTGAGGTAACTTCTGCACTTTTCATTCTAACGTCGCGTGATTAACTATAATGCAAAAGGGTTGTGCTTTATATTTCATGTTATACTGTATAGATGTGTCTACTTTAGGAATAAACTAAATATATAACATTACGAAATGTAGACTTCATAAAGAATTTTATGAAATGCCTCAAATACAGATTCTAACAATAAAAGAAAGATGGACGAAGTCCCAATAAAATAGTAATCCTTCTATCTTTCTGTTTCTACCAGCTTATAAGTTGTCAATATTGTGATATACCATTTCTGGTTTTTTCAAGTATTAAGTTCACTGAAAAGAATGATGTTTGCACTCAGATGTGAAGTTTGGAATCATTGAGAAGAAGCTTATTTTTTTTGGCAGTCGAAAATGTGCTATCAGGTGTAAAATTTTCACTTTGTAATGGTTATAGATTTGTTGGTGAGGTTAAATAGTCTTCCTGTCATTTTTGTTATTTTTTTTGTACTGAATTTTTAATTGATGAGAAGTTTTCTTTTATAATACTTGTTGGATTTTGCAGCTTGAAGATTTGGAGATCATTTTAATTGAGAAATTTTATTGACATCAAAGCGCTGAGAAGTATCCATTTCCTGAGGTTCCGTCGATTATTGTGGAGTATGATACATTTCAAAATGTCCATCTTCATCATAATAAAGGATATTCTATCAGAACGATTTCCTGTCATTCGCTCTCCCTCACTGGATCAATTTACCAAGGGTGAGTCCATTTTCCGAGTTTTATGCATTTCCTGTCATTGACGTTTTGATATGATGATCTTGTATTTTTTAAACTTTGTGGTCGCATGAGGCCCTTTGTATTATGCAGGTCTTGCTATGAAATTAGCACTTTTAAATTACTTCAAATAGCACTTCCAAAAGAAGCATGTTATCTAAGGTTATTGCTAAATCTTTTACCATTAATTGGTAATTCCTTTTAATAGACAATTTATATGTTAATACTTAGAAATATAATACATGAGAGGTATCGTTCTGCAGTTCAAGAACTTAATGAAGTAATTTCTTCACCGCGGAAGATTGCTGGTTAATTAGATAGGTGCACATTCTATGTAAACAAGATATTGCGCACTATTCAATTATCATCTGTTCAATCCAAATACTTCAAAAATATCTGCAAACAAGATACTAGGGATTGAGTAGTATATCTCAAGAGAAAATGCAACAATGACTTAGTTACATGCTATTAAGCATTTCTGTGCTTTTTTCTCATCTTAATATTTATAAAAATTATAGTTTATTAATGTCAAGACCCAAAATTCCAACCTGTCGTGACGGTGCCTATACATCACTAGGGAAGCCAACAATCACATAACGAATACACATTTGAATTAAAACATAATTTAATAAGCTCAACAGTGGGAAGTCTCACAAATATCTGATAAAAACAACTGTAATCTCTACTACAACCATCCCAAAATCTTGGTGTCATCGAGTACATGAACTATTAAGTGTAAACACAGCCTGAAACTCTAGTACAACTGTCTGAGAAAATAGAACAGTACTGAATAAATAAAAGGAAGGAGAGTCAAGGTCTGCAGGCGTCATAGCAGCTACCTCGAAGTCTCCGAGTAGGTACTAGCACCAGATCTAGAAATCACCGCGTCCAGATGTACCTGGATTTGCACACGAAGTGCAAAGTGTAGTATGAGTACAACCAATTCAATGTACTCAATACGTAACAGGACTAACCTGGAGCTGAAAGTAGTGACTAGCTCAGAAGGAAAAAGTCAGGACCAAAATAATGACAACATAGATATAACAAAGAGAATGACAGTAATAACTCAGAGAAACTTCCATATTCAGCTCGTTTACAGTACAGAAATTTAGGCATGCTTTCAAGTTCAATAATTTAAGCCCAACACTGATAAAATATGTCAAGTATAGCTAGCATGAGGAATGTTTCATTTCTATACCTACATGTCAAATATGCAGGTCAAATGTAATGTATCACAGTGATAATCCCAGGTACTCACACTCTCAGAGTACTCAATCTGTGTATCTCAAATTCCCACTCATCACACACAATCGCTCAGCATTGTACGGGTGCCTAGCATCAATGCCTCTCACTAAAGCACGTGTATATAAATAAGTGTGCCAGCGTTCATTGCTGGTATGTCAGACTTCGGAAGGGCGGATCTTGCTGCGCTAATATAAAGCCTATAAGGCCTGCTGTGGCGTGCGGCTCGATCCACAATAATAAATAAGCTAATTAGGCCTGCTGCGGCGTGCAACCCGATCCATAATAGTAATAATATTAATATAGCTAATATGGCATGCTGCGGCTTGCACTGATCCACAATAAGCTCACAACACAGCTCTCAAGCCCATCTCAGTCACCAATCTCTCAAGTCTTAAGGCTCACAACCTCGTACTACTCAACCCAAACAATAATAATATATGATGTAACGGTGAATGATAATAGAGACTGAGATATGATATGCAAATGATGGATCATTACTGAGTACATAATTGCAATTTAAGCAGATATTCAAAACAACAAAAGTAACCTCACTAGGCCTCAGCAGAATAAGCACATAGCCTAAACATGTTTTTATAACATGAATTACAGTCCAAATACTCTAACAAGTAAGTATTTCATGTATAGAACAAGTCTTGCTGACAACATAGTCCAAAAGAATCAACCAAATTATGAATACAACGGTGCACGCCCACATGCCCGTCACCTAGCATGTGTGTCACTCCAACACAAACCATATAACACATTTTCCAGGGATTTATACCCTCAGTTCCAAGTTAGAAGTGTCACATACCTCAGAATGCGCAACTCAATGCTCCAACAAACCCTTACCTCGCGAATCGGCCTCCGAATGACTCGAATCTAGTCACAAATAACTTAATATAATCAATACAAGATATAGGAATCAATTCCATACGATAAAGCTAAATTCTTTAACCAAATTCTAAAAGTCAACCCCGGGCCTATGCCTCGAAACCCAGCAAAATTCACAAAATTCGAACACCCTTTCAATAACGAGTCCAACCATACAAAAATCATCTAATTCCGACCACAAATCAAACCTCAAATTCCCAAATCTTATTCTCTAATACATAGACCACAAATTTCCCAAATTTCACCTCAAAAACTCTTAATCTAGGTGGATAAACTAATGGGTATTCTATATTAATGAACAAAAGTGATCAAAAGTTTCTTGCCTCGTGAATTATGGTGGAATCCCTCTCCCAAATCGCCACTAGACGAGCTTCTAAAGTCCAAAAATGAGAGATATCTCAAAACCCTTCGATCATAATATCCTGTCCAGGAATTTCGCACCTGCGGACAAATAGGCCGCATCTGCGGTTTCGCTTTTGCGAAAATCCACCTTCTTCTGCAAAGTCTACTTAAGTCTCGACCAAACGCTTTTGCGGCCCTTTCCCCACTTCTGCAGAGTCAACTCCGCTTCTACGACAAAACCCTCATAGGCCAAGATCTGCTTCTATGACCAACTGCCAGCACCTGCGAGCTCGCAGGTGGGGAAACAACCTCGCACCTGCTACCACTACCCAGCCTTACCCAATTTTGCATCTGCGCCCTCCTGGCCACTTCTGCAGCTCCACACCTACGGCCAATTCCACGCAGGTGCGGTTACACCAGACCTTAGCCCAACAAATTTTTCCTTAGTCCAAAACTTATTCCGATTTCAATCTGAATCACACCCAAGCCCCCTAAACCCCATCCAAACATACCAACACATCCTAAAACACAATATGACCTAAGTCAAAGCATCAAATAACGTCGAAAAGCATCAAAAGCACGAATTGCACCCCAATTCAAGCCTATTGAAATTAATAGATTTCCAACTTCTACAATCGATGCTAAAACCTATCAAACCAAATCCAATTGACCTCAAATTTGCACACCAGTCATAAATGAAACAACGGACCTATTCCAACTTCTAGAACAAAAATTCGAGCCCAATATCAACAAAGTCAACTCTCGGTTAAACTTCTCAACCTTCTAAACCTTCAACTTTCCAACTTTCGCCAATTCGAGCCAAAACGACCTGGAGACTTCCAAATAAATATCCGGACATACTCCTAATTCCGAAATCACCATACAAAGCTATCGGAACCATCAAAACTCCATCCCGGAGCCGTTTATACATAAGTCAATATCCGGTCAACTCTTTCTACTTAAGCTTCCAACCGTGGGATTAAGTATACCCATTCATTCTGAAACATCCCTGGAACCAAACCAACCACCCCGGCAAGTCACATAACCACAAATGAGCATAGAATAAACAATAAATGGGTGAATGGGGCTTCAATACTTAAAATGACCGGCCACACCGTTACGTTATCCCCCCCTTAAACAAACTTCGTTCCCGAACGGGTCTAGAATCATACTTGGAGTCTGCAATAAGTGTGGATATCTGCTCCCATCTCCTGCTCGATCTCCCAAGTAGCCTCCTCGACTGGCTGACTACTCCGCTGTACTTTCACTGAAGCTATAAACTTTGAGCTCAACTTTTGAACCTGCCAATCCAAAATGGCCACCGGCTCCACTGCGTAAGTCAAATCTCCATCTAGCTGAACTGTGCTAAAATCCAAAACATGAGATGGAGCACCTTATTACTTCCGGAGCATGGAAACATGAAACAATGGGTGAGTACTCGATAGACTAGGTGGTAATGTGAGCTTGTAGGCCACCTCTCCAATCCTCTCAAGCACCTCAAAAGGGCCAATATACCGATGGCTCAACTTGCCCTTATTCCCGAACCTCATCACACCCTTCATGTGCAATACTCTGAGCAATACCTTCCCTCCCACCGTATATGCAACATCATGAACCTTGCGATCGATATAACTCTTCTGCCTGTGCGAAACCGATCCTGAATCAACTTAACCTTCTCCAAGGCATCCTGAAGCAGATCCGTGCCCAACAACCTAGTTTCTCCGGCTCAAACCACCCAACTGGAGATCGACACTGCCTCCCATATAAGGCCTTATGAGGAGCCATCTGAATACTCGATTGGTAGTCGTTCACACTATCCGTCTATCTGGAGGTGAAATGCTGTACTTAACTCAACTCGTGTGCCCAACTCTCGATGCACATCTCTCCAAAACTGTAATGTGAACAGTGTGCCCTGATCAGAAATAATAGATATTGTACCACCATGGATACGAACAATTAGTGGAGATAGATCTCAGCCAACAGCTCTGAATAATTGGTAGTCACAACCGAAATGAAATGTGCGGACTTAGTCAACCAGTCCATAATCACCAAAATAGCATCAAAGTTCTTCAAAGCCCGTGGGAGCCGTACAATGAAGTTTATGGTGATACGCTCTCATTTCCACTCAGGAATCTCAAGCCTCTAAAGCAAACCGCCTGCCCTCTGATGCTCATACTTCACCTGCTGATAGTTCAAGCACTGAGACACATACTCCACTTTCTATTTCTTCATTCTTCTCCACCAACAGTGCTGCCTCAAGTCTTGCCTTCGCGGCACCCAGATGAATGGAATACCGTGAACTATGGGCCTTCTCAAGAATCAAGTCACGTAACCCCTTTGGGAACACAAATCTGACCCTACATCCGCAACACCACATCATCTCCTATTGAAATCTCCTTGGCATCACCGTGCTGTTCCGTGTCCTTAAGAAAAAGCAAATGGGGGTCGTCATACTAATGCTCTCTGATGCAATCATTAAAGAAGACCGAGAAACCATGCAGCTATAACTCGTCTAGGCTCCGAAACATCTAACTTCACGAACTGATTGGCCAAGGCCTGACCATCTTATGCAAGAGGTCTCTTACCGATAGGGATATATGCAAGGCTATCCATACTCATCGCCTTTCTACTCAAGGCATCGGCCACCACATTGACCTTCTCGGGATGATACAAAATGGTAATATCATAGTCTTTTAACAGCTCCAACCATATCCGTTGCCTCAAATTTAGATCCTTATGCTTGAACATGTGCTGTAGACTCTGATGAACTGTAAATACCTCACAAGACACGCCGTAGAGATAATGCCTCCAAATCATCAATGCATGAACAATGGCTGCCAGCTCTAAATCATTAACGGGGTAGTTATTCTCACGGGGCTTCAACTGGCGTGAAGCATAAGCAATCACCCTATCCTCCTGTATCAAGACACACCCAATACCAATCCAAGAAGCATCACAATAAACTGTATATGAACCCATTGCTGAAGGTAAAACTAGAACTGGAGTTGTGGTCAAGACAGTCTTGAGCTTGAGAAAGCTCTCCTCACACTCATCAGACCACCTGAACGGGGCACCTTTTTAGATTGTTTTAGTCAAAGGTGCAGCAATGGACGAAAAACCCTCCACGAAATGGCGATAATATCCGGCCAAGTGAAGAAAACTCCGAATCTCCGTAGCTGAAGACGGTCTAGGTCAACTCTGAACTGCCTCAATCTTCTTCGGATCTACCTTGATACCCTCACTAGACACCACGTGCCCCAAGAACGCCACATAATCGATCCAAAACTCACACTTGGAGAATTTAGTATATAACTTCTTCTCTCTCAACGTCTGTAGTACAATCCTCAGATGCTCCACATGCTCTTCTTGGCTGCGTGAGTACACCAGTATATCATAAATGAATACTATAACAAAAGAATGAAGATATGGCTGGAATGCACTATTCATCAGATGCGTAAATGTTGCTGGGGCATTGGTCAGCCCAAAAAACATCACAAGGAACTCGTAATGGCCATATCGGGTCCCGAATGCTGTGTTCACAATATCAGAATCCCGAATGTTCAGCTGGTGATACTCGGACCTCAATTCAATCTTAGAGAACAATCTTGCACCCTGTAGCTGGTCAAATAAGTCATCAATGCGCGACAGTAGGTACTTGTTCTTAATTGTAACTTTGTTCAACTGCCTATAATTAATGCGCATCCACCTAGTACCATCCTTCTTCTTCAAAAACAGAACTGGTGCACCCCAAGGCGACACACTGGCCTAATGAACCCCTTATCAAGAAGCTTTTGAAGCTATTCTTTCAATTCCTTCAACTCTGCTGGTGCCATACAATACAGAGGGATAGAAATGGGCTGAGTGCCCGGCATCAAGTCAATACTAAAATCAAGATCCCTGTGGGGTGGCATGCCCGTCAGGTCTGCAAGAAACACATCTGGAAAGTCACCATCAGAATGGAATCAATGGTAGGAGTATCAACACCAACATCCCTCACGAAGGCCAAATATGCCAAACATCCCTTCCCAATCATCCGTTGGGCCTTCAAATGTGAAATCACTCTACTGGTAACATAGTCTAAAGAACCTCTCCACTCAATCCTAGGCAATCACGGCATCACTAGCATCACAGTCTTAGCGTGACAATCCAGAATAGTATGACATGGTGACAACTAATCCATGCCTAGAATCTTGTCAAAATCAACCATACTAAGCAGTAAAAGATCAACTCTCATCTCCAATCCCCCAATAGTCACCACACATGACCGATATACATGGTCCACCACAATAAAATCACCCACCTACATAGATATATGAACAGGCGTAACTAAGGAATTAAGGGGCATATCCAAATAACAAGAAAAATACGATGATACATATGAATAAGTAGAACCAGGGTCAAACAATATGGAAGCATACCTGTGGCACACTGAAATAACACTTGTGATCACTGCGTCTAAAGCAACAGCCTCTGGCCTGGTAGGAAAAGCATAGCATCGAGCCTGACCACCACCTGATCGACCTCCCCCCTCTAGGGCGACCTCTAGCTGCCTGAGTCCTACCTCGAGCTGCCTGAGAGGGTTGTGAAGTAACTGGAGCGGAAGTCATAGCCTGACCTCTCTATTGAACTGGACCTCCCTTAAGGTGGAGACAATACCTTTTCACATGCCCCAACTCTCCTCACTCCAAGTAACTCCAATCCGATAATGGGGGTAGAGACTGAATCGGACCTCGAGAACCAGAATAACCATTAGAAGGACCTGGTATAGATGAACCCTGAACTGATGGAGCACGGGATGAACTCTGAGCTGGGAGGCCACTGAAAGATGACTGACCCGGACGAGCATTGTATGACCATGGCTAGCTGATGCACCACGACGAATCGGACAAGCCATATGAGCGGGCCTATAAGAATGACCGCTGATGTGGTGGGACTGTCTTCCAGATGAGGCACTGCTGAAACCACTTCAACCAAGAGGCCTCTTGGACTCACTCTCATCATGCTCCTGAATGCGAACCATCTCTAGGCATATAGCAATTTCAACCAACTCGTCAGACCTCGCACCCGCCCTGATCCCAAGTCATGATGAAACGTAGACCATAGTTGAGGCCATCAATTAACCTCCTAATCCTCTTCCTCTCAGTGGGAACCAACCATACTACATGACGAGCTAACACCGAAAACCTCATCTCATATTGGGTCACTGACATACCCTTCTAGCGTAGCTACTCAAACTGTCTACACAACTCCTCTCTACGAGTGTATGGCGCAAACTTCTCTAAGAAGAGGACTGAGAACTCATTCCATGTAAGTGGTGCAAAGTCGGCTGGCCTGCTGAACTCATAGGCCTCCCACCATCTGTAGGCTGCCCCGTCAGCTGAAATGTAGTGAATGAAACTCCACTGGTCTCCAAAATACCTACTGTGCAAAGGATCCGCTGGCGCCTATCTATAAAATTCTGCGCATCCTCTGATTCGGCCCCACTGAACTCTGGAGACTTAAGCCTCCCAAAACCGCTCTAGTCTCTTATGCTCCTCATTACTCACAGGTGGGCCAACATGGGCCCGACTAGCTACAACCGACTAGGCTGGTAATACCCCTAGTGTTTGGACTCCCTAAGCTGCCTACTCTGGAGTATGGGCGGTGGGAGTCTGAGCAACTCCCCCCAACTGAGAAGTAGCTTGTGCAACCAGAACCGAAAATGCCTAAGCAAGGATTGCACATACAATCAATATCTGGGACAACGCCTCTTGAAGGCCTGGAATCACAATGGGCACAACTGGTGCCTGAGCTGGTCCCACTGGCTCGACCACACCTAGTATCTGCTCCTCAGCTAGAACAACTGGTGGCTCCACATGTGCTTCTCTAGTTAAAGTATGAGCTGCACCTCGACTTTTATGACGACCCCGACCTCTCACGGCCCTAGCTGGCGGTAATGGTGGCTGTCCACCTGATCCGGTCGCACGTGTCCTCACCATCAGTGAGAGAATAGAAGAATAGATGTTTAGTTTCAAGAATCAACAAATCTGCACGACAGGAGTACAAGATAGTAAAGTTTCCTAATTGTTCGGAAGTCTCTCGAAGATAAGTACATACGTCTTCATACCTATTCGCAAGACTTTACTAACCATGCTCATGACTCGTAAGACCTAAGTAACCTAGTGCTCTGATACCAATTTTTCATGACCCAAAATCGCAACCCGTTGTGACGGCGCCTAACACATTACTAGGCAAGCCAACAATCACATATCAACTACCCATTTGAACAAAACATTATCTCTACTACAACCATCCCAAAACCTTGGTGTCACAGAGTACATGAGCTACTAAGTGTAAACACAGTTTGAAACTCTAGTACAACTGTCTAAGAAAATAGAACAGTACTGAATAAAATGAAAGGAAGGAGAGTCAAGGTCTGCGGGCGTCATAGCAGCTACTTCAAAATCTCTGAGCAGGTACTAGCACCAGATCTAGCAATCACCGCGTCCAGATGTAGCTGGATCTGCACACGAAGTGTAGAGTGTAGTTTGAGTACAACCAACCCAATGTACTCAATAAGTAACAGGACTAACCTAGGGCTGAAAGCAATGACAAGCTCAGAAGGATACAATCAGAACCAAAATAATGACAACATAGATATAACAAAGGGAATGATAGCAATAACTCAGAGAAACTTCCATATTCAGCTCGTTCACAATACAAAATTTAGGCATGCTTTCAAATTCAACAATTTAAGCCCAACACTGATAAAATATGCCAAGTATAGCTAGCATGAGGAATGTTTCATTTCTATACCTACACGTCAAATATGCAGGTCAAATGTAATGTATCACAGTGATAATCCCAGGTACTCACACTCTCAGAGTACTCAATCTGTTTATCTTAAATTCCTGCTCATCACACACAATCACTTAGCATTGTACGAGTGCCTAATATCAATACCCCTTACCAAAGCTCGTGTTTATAAATCAATGTGCTTGTGCTCACTGCTGGTATAGCAGATTTTGTAGGGGTGGATCCTGCCCAAGCTCTAATATAAAGCCTATAAGGCCTTCTGTGGCGTGCTGCCCGATCCAAATAAGAAATAAGGAAATAAGGCCTGCTGCGACGTGCAGCCCGATCCATAATAGTAATTTAGTAATAAAGCCAATATGACATGCTGTGGCATGCAGCCCGATCCACAATAACACTCACAACACGGCTCTCAGGCCCATATCAATCACCAATCTCTCAAGTCTCAAGGCTCACAACCTCATACTACTCAGTCCAAACAATAATAATATGTGATGTAACAGCGAATGATAATGGAGACTGAAATATGATATGCAAATGATGGATCATGACTGAGCACATAATTGGAATTTAAGTAGATAACTCAAAACAGTAGAAGTAACCTCACTAGGCCTCAACAGAATAAGCAAATTGTCTAAACATGTTTTTCTATCATAAATTGCAGTCTAATTACTCTAACAAGTAAGAATTTCATGGATAGAACAAGTCTTGCTAACAACACAGTCCAAAAGAATCAACCGAATCATGAATACAATGGTGCACGCCCACACGCCCGTCACCTAGCATGTGCATCACTCCAACACAAACCATATAACACATTTTCCAAGGATTTATACCCTCAATTCCAAGTTTAGAAGTGTTACTTACCTCAAAATGAGCAACTCAATGCTTTAACAAACCCTCGCCTCGTGAATCTACCTCCAAATGACTCGAATCTAGTCACAAACAAGTGAATATAATCAATACAAGATATAGGAATCGATTTCTTACGTTAAAGCAAAATTCTTTAACCAAATTTAAAAAGTCAACACGCCTCGGAATCGGGAAAAATTCACAAAATTCGAACGCCCGTTCAATAACAAGTCCAACCATACAAAAATCATCCAATTCGACCACAAATCGGACCTCAAATCCCCAAATCTTACTCTCCAGTACATAGACCACAAATCCCCTAAATTTCACCTCAAAAACACATAACATAGATGGAAAAACCAATAGGTATTCAATATTAATGAATAAAAGTGATCAAATGGTGCTTACCTCATGAATTATGGTGGAATCCCTCTCCAAAATAGCCACGATCCGAGCTTCTATAGTCCAAATATAAGAGAAATCTCCAAAACCTTCGATTATAACATCCTGTCCAGGCATCTCGCACCTGCGGACAAATAGGATGCACCTGCGGTTCCGTTTTTGCGGAAAATCCACCACTTATGCGAAGCCCACTTAAGTCTCGATCAGCCGCTTCTGCAGCACTTTCGCCG
The DNA here is from genome assembly GCA_002018475.1 of Nicotiana obtusifolia. Classification (NCBI taxonomy): domain Eukaryota; kingdom Viridiplantae; phylum Streptophyta; class Magnoliopsida; order Solanales; family Solanaceae; genus Nicotiana; species Nicotiana obtusifolia. The sequence continues at coordinate 11,643 of MCJB01027126.1, read as the reverse complement.
CTTCTGCAGAGTCAACTCCGATTCTGCGACAAAAGCCTCCAAGGCCAACATCCGCTTCTGCGACCAACTGCACGTAGCTGCGACCAGTGCCCAGCCTTGCGCAATTCCACATATGCACCCTCCTGGCCGTCTTTGTGGCTGCACACCTGCGGCCAATTCCACGCAGGTGCAGTTACACCAGACCTGAACCCAACTTATTTTCCATAAGTCCAAAATTCATTCTGATTTCGATCCGAGGCCACCCGGACCCCATCCAAACATACCAACACATCCTAAAATACAATACGAACTTAGCCGAAGCCTCGAATCACGTCAAACAACATAGAAAACACAAATCCCACCCTAATTCAAGCCTATTGAAACTAATGGATTTTTAACTTCTACAATCAATACCGAAATCTATCAAACCAATTCCGATTAACCTCATTTTGCACACGAGTCATAAATGACACAACAGACCTATTTCAACTCCCGTAACTAAAATCCGAGCCTAGTATCAACAAAGTTAATTTTCGGTCAAATTTCATAACCTTTCAAACCTTCAACTTTCTAACTTTCGCCAATTGAAGCCAAAACGACCTATGGACCTCCAAATCAATATCCGGACATATTTCTAAGTCCAAAATCACCATACAAAGCTATTAGAACCATTAAAACTCCATTCCAGAGCCATTTACACATGAGTCAACATCCGATCAACTCTTTCAACTTAAGTTTCCAACCTTGGGACTAAGTGTCCCAATTCATTCCGAAACATTTCCGGAAGCAAACCAACTACCCCGGCAAGTCATATAACCACAAATGAATATAGAATAATAAATGGGGGAACGGCGCTATAATACTCAAAACGGCCAGTCGGGTCGTTACAATTAAAGAAAATTAAGATCAATCATGGTCACACAGTTAATAAAAGTTTATTAACTTTTAGATGATTTTCCTAAGGAAGTAGTGTACTGAAAAGGAACTATCACCGGCAATCCACAATATTTCTAGGCAAGGGTTTTTCATTTAATTCATCGTATAAGGTGCTTGGCCGATTTAAAGTTTATAATCCTGTAGAGCTACAAACGATGGTATGATGGAAGAAATGTAAAATGCTTATGAATCTACTGATGGATGGTCCTAAAGTTGAAATTTTTGTAATTTATTGCTTGTGTACGGAAGATCTTACATTAACAATGTCTTCTGCTTTAAATGGAGACATGAGTTGTCTGCTATCAAATTGATTGAGGTTAAGAAGAAAAACTGAAAGTATTCTTTCGAGATATTATTTGTTCTCTTTTGATGATGTCTTCACCTGTTATATACAGCACAAACAGAAAGCATTTGACTTTTTCTATTATAGTAGTATGTATGGGGTCGAACCCGATCGCTTGCATAGAAAATACCGGTTTTGGGATTCGACGACCAACATCGATCGCAGCCACCAACCGAGAGGTCGAGACCAGAGTATCAAAAACATGAAGCCCGAGACCGGACATCGCCTGGACAAAGCTCGAAGCCAAAGCACTCAAAGTGAAATCGTCGAGGCCGATCGGGGTAAAACATCCTATGGTTAAGTTATCAGATTTCTGTAACCGAAGGACCGGAAATCTCGTGATATACAAACATCTTGGCAGGAATCGCGGCTCAGATCAATAGAGACATTGAATCCATTAATTCTAGGAATATCTTATCTTGAAAAGGAGATTTTTACCTTGTATAGAATTCTTCACCTTTTCCGATATAAACAGGCAGCCCTACTATAAAAAGGGGACAGACAGAAGAGACGATCAATATAAAAAGTTTGGCATATTTTAACTATCCTCTTTATCAATATTAATTTCATTCTTGTTCATCTTAGAAGATTCCACAACTGCTGAGTCACTCAATATTGATGATTTGCTTACTCTTTTACTTATTGAATTTAGTCTTTATTTATCGTTCATTCTTTAATTGTATTAAACTGAGTCACATAAACCACATATAAATTTAATTGTTACTCGTAATTAAGGGTAAACAGTTTGGCGCCCACTGTGGGGCTAAGGATAATAGTGAATGTTTGAAACAATTTTCTGTCACACACACTATTTTACGCTTGTTCTTTGCAGATTTTTTGGTTTCAGATTATAACGCAATCATGTCGCACTCACAATCTGTGCCTCAGTTCGTCGATGGCGAGTTTGACCCCCAGGGAGAAAGCAACAATGTGATGCCCGTTAATGATCAGTCGATGCCAATTCTCAAATGGCGATCGATGTGGATCAGACTTCTAGCCCATCGAATAGTGTTAAAAGAGAATACCGCTCAACAGCTCAAAACAACGAGGGAGACGGGATTAGTCTCAAAATGATATTTGACATGTTAGAAGCCCAGCAAGCGGCCATCTTCCCATTGCAAAGTCGCAGCCAGGTTTTGAATAAGGTTGAAGCCGGCCTTTCTCGGGAAGTCATCCCCGAAAACGAACCAGTCATGGCTGAACAGAACGAAAACGGATCGGATGGCAAATTCCGGGATCATGAAGATGCTTGAAGAACTGACCAAGCGAGTCGAGTCTGGTGAGAAGAAGATCGAAGCCAATGACAAAAAGGTAGAAACATATAATTTGAGGGTGGATCAGATTCCAGGAGTACCCCCGGTGTTGAAAGGCTTAGATTCAAAGAAATTCGTGCAAAAACCTTTCCCATCAAGCACTGCCCCAAAACCTATACCAAAGAAGTTTCGCATGCCGGGAATTCCAAAATACAACGGGACATCTGATACAAATGAGATTTTAATAGCATACACATGCGCCATAAAGGGAAATGATCTCGAAGATGATGAAATTGATCTGTCCTCCTGAAGAAATTCGGAGAGACCTTGTCAAAGGGGGCAATGACTTGGTATCATAATCTGCCCCCGAATTCCATCGATTCTTTTGCCATGCTTGCGGATGCCTTCGTAAAAGCTCATGCGGGGTGCCATCAAAGTAGAGACGCAGAAATCAGACTTATCTAAAGTGAGGCAAAGGGACAACGAGATGCTCAGGGAGTTTGTATCTCGTTTTCAGATAGAACAAATGGACCTACCACCGGTCACCGATGATTGGGCTGTACAGGCCTTCACCCAAGGACTCAACGCCCGAAATTCAACGGCTTCACAACAGCTTAAGCAGAGCCTGATTGAATATCCGACTGCCACATGGGCGGATATACACAACATATATCAATCGGAGATTAGGGTTGAGGATGACCAACTTGGAGCCCCCTCGGGATCAACTTACCCCATCAGAACTCATGATAGGGTTCAAGAAGATATTTATCGAGAACCAAAATCGAGCAGAGACAGGCATCGATCATATCCTGGAGATCGAAGGGGCATTCTGGTAAACAGGCTTCCCCGAGACAAGAAAGGAGGAACGATCCTAATCGGAGTAACCAAAGACCATTGGCAAGAAACAACTTCGAGACAGCCATTGGCCCCCGGGAAGCACCATGACTGTCTGAGTATAACTTCAACGTTGATTTGGCTACTCTCGTATCGGCCATCGATCGCATTAAGGATACTAAGTGGCCTCGACCAATGCAATCGGACCCAGCTAAAAGAGATCCCAGTTTGATATGTAAATATCATGGCACACATGGGCATAGAACTGAGGATTGTCGACAGCTGAGGGAAGAGGTGGTGCAGTTGCTCGAAAATGGGCACCTTCGAGAATTTTTGAGCGACCGAGCCAAAAACGATTATGGGAACAGGAATAAGCCATTGAACCAGGAGGAACCTCAGCACACGATCAACATGATAATTGGAGGGATAGATACGCCCCAAGATCCGGTATTAAAGCACACTAAAATATCTATCACCCGAGTAAAGCGCACTCGGGATTATGCGATGGAGAGAGCTTTATACTTCAGCGAAGAGGATGCAGAAGGAATCATGCAACCCCATAACGAAGCCTTAGTAATATCGATGCTTGTACACAAAATTAAGGTGAAGCGTGTACTTGTCGATCCTGGTAGTTCAGCCAATATAATCCGATCATGGGTTATTGAACAACTCGGATTGACAGAGCGGATTATTCCTGAAGTTTGAATTCTCAATGGTTTCAACATGGCTTCCGAGACAACCATGAAATAACATTGCCGGCGAACACCGCCGGTACTGTTTGGGAAACAAAATTCTGCGTGATCGAAGGAGATTGAGGTACAACGCCTTGCTTGGGAGGCCGTGGATTCATGATATTAGAGCAGTAACCTCAACATTGCACCAAATGTTGAAATTCTCATCGACTGATGGGATCGTAACTATTTACGGAGAACAGCATGCTGTGAAAGATATGTTCGCAGTAGAAGAAGCAGTGCTGAAAACGACCGCTCCTTCCCAAAGAACCAAATAGCAATCACAGGCACCACCTTCAATGAAGGAAGGTGAGAAAGACCATCTCGAAGATGAAGACTATGGGGTTCCCCGGTCATTCATCTGGCCCGATGAATCCGATGCGACCAAGTCAATGGTCGAGGAACTCGAGCAAATTTCATTCCGAGGCGACTCGTCGGATCGAAAGGTATACCTGAGCTCGGGCCTAAGCTCCAAGCTCAGGGCCAAACTTATTCAGTTTCTTTTAGCTAATGAAGATTCTTTCACTTAGTGTCATCTTGACATAACAAGGATACCATCGGAAATCACAACTCACAAACTGAGCATCGATCCGAAATTCTGGCCGGTCAAGCAAAAGAGGAGGCCTCAATATGAAGTCAAACAAGCATTCATCAAGGATGAGGTAACTAAGCTTTTAAATATAGGATCCATCCGGGAAGTTAAATACCCGGAATGGTTAGCAAATGTAGTTGTAGTTCCTAAAAAGGGAAATAAGCTAAGAATGTGCATAGATTATAAAGATTTGAACAAGGGATGCGCTAAAGATTCTTTTCCCTTGCACAACATCGATCGCATGATCGATGCCACTGCTGGCCACGAGACCGTTAGATTTCTCGATGCCTACTCTGGTTATAACCAGATACGAATGGATAAGGATGATCAAGAAAAGACATCCTTCATCACTAAGTATGGTACCTATTTTACAACGTGATGCCATTCGGGTTAAAAAATGCGGGGGCTACTTATCAATGCTTAGTAAATAAGATGTTCGAGGAACAACTAGAAAAAACAATCGAAGTTTACATTGATGACATGTTAGTTAAGTCCTTGCGAGCAGAGGACCATTTGAGCAATTTGTAGGAGACGTTCGATGTGCTGAAACGGTACAACATGATGTTGAACCCGGAGAAGTGTGCATTTGGAGTGGGCTCAGGAAAATTCCTTGGTTTCATGGTCTCGAATCGGGGAATAAAAATTAAGCCCGAAAAAAAGACATAACGATTGTAGACAGTGTGAAAGCTGTGCAAAAGCTGAAAGGTCGGATAGCAGCCCTGGGCTGATTCATCTCGAGATCATCCGACAGGAGACATCGATTGTTCAACTTGCTGAAAAAGAAGAACGATTTCTCGTGGAGTCCGGAATGTCAACACGCGATAGAAGAACTTAAGAGGTACCTCTCTAGATCCTGTACCTTGCCGTTTCGGAAGTAACGGTAAGCGAGATCCTGGTCCGAGAAGAACAAGGTACGCAGTTTCCCATTTACTAAGTCAATAGAACCTTAGGTGAGGCCGAAACTAGATACCCACATTTGGAAAAATTAGCACTCGCTTTATTGAGTGCCTCTAGGAAGCTAAAACCCTACTTCCAATGTCATCCCATATGTGTAGTAACAACTTATCCCCTGAGGAATATTATGCACAAACCTGAGCTATCAGGCCGACTGGCCAAGTGGGCCATCGAAATAAGCGAGTACGATATTGAATATCGGCCCCGAGCCTCGATCAAATCCCAAGTGCTGGCAATTTTGTCGCCGACTTTGCGCTGAGCAAAGCAAGCTCTAGTGGTGGATTGTCTTTCGAACATCAGATCTCGAGTACAAGCCAAGGAGAAAGTCGCTAATACCCGAGGTCGAGAGAGAATTAATGACCGAATCGGGGACTCTTCGGGAGTGTGGACTCTGTTCACAGACGGCGCCTCGAACTCGATAGGATCGGGCCTTGGTATCGTACTAAGGCCCCCAACTTGGAATACAATTCGACAGTCTATTAAGTCTGTAAAATTAACTAACGACGAAGCAGAATATGAAGCCATAATTACAAGTTTAGAACTGGCCAAAAACCTGGGAGCAGAGATAATCGAGGCCAAATATGATTCCCTCCTTGTAGTCAATCAAGTAAACATGACATTCGAAGTTAGAGAAGGGCGAATGCAAAGGTATTTGGACAAGCTTCAGGTCACACTGCATAGGTTTAAAGAGTGGACCTTGCAGCACATATTGCGAGAACAAAATAGTGAGGCCGATGCCCTCGCCAACTTGGGATCATTGGTCGAAGACTAGGAGATCGAGTCCGAAAAGATCGTACAACTTTTGAGGTCGGTAGTGGAGGAAGGCCATGCCGAAATTAAATCGACAAGCTTGACCTGGGATTGGAGGAACAAGTACATAGAATATCTCAGTTCAGGTAAACTCCAGTCGGATCCCAAAGAATCAAGAGCATTACGCACAAAGGCAGCCTGGTTCTGTCTGTCCGGTGATGGGACCCTATTCAGAAGGACATTCGGAGGCCCCCTCGCAATATGTCTTGGACCTGGCAACACCGAGTATATTTTAAGAGAAATACACGAAGGCACGTGCGGGAACCACTCCGGCTCCGAATCCTTGGTTCGAAAAGTAATTCAAGCCGGCTTCTGTTGGATCGATATGGAGAAAGACACAAAGGAGTTCGTTCGCAAGTGCAACGAGTGTCAAAGGCACGCACCGATGATCCACCAGCCCGGAGAGACGCTACATTCGGTCCTATCGCCATGCCCATTCGTGAAATGGGGGATGGACATCGTCAGCCCTCTCCCTTGTTCGCCAGGTAAAGCTTAATTTTTTCTTTTTATGATTGAGTACTTCTCCAAATGGGTTGAAGAACAGGCATACCTAAAAGTTAGGAAAAGGAGGTGATCGACTTCATCTGGGACCACATCATCTGCCGGTTTGGGATGCCGTCAGAGATCGTGTGCGATAATGGAAAACAATTCATTGGCAGCAAAGTGACAAAGTTCTTCGAAGACAACAAGATCAAGAGGATTTTATCGACGCCCTATCACCCCAGTGGCAACGGACAAGCTGAGTCGACCAACAAAACCATAATTCGAAACCTGAAGAAAAGGTTAACCGACGCAAAGGGAAAATTGAGAGAAGTACTGCCCGAAGTTCTATGGGCATATCGCACAACCGAGAAAGCCAGCACCGGGGCCACTCCATTCTCCCTCTTATACGGTGCTAAAGCATTAATACCAGTCAAAGTAGGCGAACCGAGTATTAGGTTCCGATACGCAACCGAAGAATCGAATCGAGAAGCTATGAACATCAATCTAGAATTATTGGATGAAAGAAGGGAAGCAGCCCTTGTTCGAATGGCGGCACAAAAACAAAAGATCGAAAGGTATTATAACCGGAGAGCCCATCTTCGATACTTCAACATCAGAGACCTGGTGCTCAGAAGAACCACACCTAACACTCGAGATCGGAACGAAGGGAAGCTAGGGCCGAACTGTGAAGGGCCCTACACTATCTTGAAGGTTACCGGAAAAGGATCTTACAAGCTCGGAACCATGGATGGCAAATAGTTGCCAAACAATTGGAACATAAGCCACCTGAAACGATACTATTGTTGAGGTAAGAAATTTCGTTCTTTATTGTTCATTTTATGTTACTAACATCTGCAGGTATTGATTAAAATAACCTCGAGTCAGGAAGCACAGGACATTAGGACTGAAAGCACGCATTGCACTCTTTTTCCCTTCGACCGGTTTTGTCCCAAATTGGATTTTACGGCAAGGTTTTTAATGAGGCAACCAGGAATCGTGCTAACTCAGATCGATCGCTTATTGAAGATAACGATATCTGGTGCACACCTTCGATCGGCCTTGAATATCTGGAGATTTCTTGCCTACTTCGATTCTTTGCTTAGCTACTTCGATTCAGGGGGACTTCTCATAGGTCATTAGGAATCAATGTAAGGGTCAAACGGTCGAAAGTACCGTGCCCAAGAAGATTGATCTACCCCTTAAACAAAATTGTACAAGCACATGAATGCTAATAAAAGTTCTTTGGCACCGATATTTTGTCTCTAAGCCCAAGGGCCACTTCGATTTTTATTACATAATCAAAAACTAACATTGTTCAGAACTCCGCGCGGAAATCAAAGGGGAATAAGACCTATTTAGGAAAACCCCGATTTCTTGAAAGGCCAAGGCCGTATCGAGTTATTAAAACTCGAAGAGAAGTAAGACCTACTGAGGCAAACCCCAATTTATAAAGGGCTAAGGCCGAATAGAGTTAAGTTCGAGGATGATTGAAACTTGCTAAGGCGAGACCTCGACTCTTTAAAAAGGCTAAGGCCAAATCAAGCCAGTAAAACTCAAACGGGAACAGAATCCGCTAAGGCAGAGTCCCGATTTCTTAATAGGCCAAGGCCGCATCGAGCTAATGAAATTCGAAAGGAAATAAATCCTATCACGGCAAACCTCGGATCCTTCTTCGGAGCTTGGGCCTTACCCAATCGGCCGTGAAAGTGGAAAATCTACTAAGAAATAAGGTAAGTCTTAACTAAGCTTGAAGGGCAGAAAATTCTACAAATTGAATTATAAGAGAGTCAGAATAGATCGTACAAGAAAGGGAGATAAAAGAACATTTTTATAGATAAAACAAAGTATGTTACAAAAAGTGAGAATCCTGAAAAGACATGATACAACAGATGGCATCAATCAGAATTCTCGGAGTCTTCTTCTTCTTCTTCTTCTGGGAAGGCCCGCCTTCTATCATCGGCTTCGATCCTTGCTGCATCATCAACCTCGGTGGATAGATCGAAGCCTCGAGCTTGTAACTCCTCGAGAATGGAAAGGCGGGTCTGGCACTTGGCATACTCGACCAGAATCTTTGATTGCTCTTGGGCAGCCTCGGCATCGGCTCTGTATTGAGCTATTAGATCGTCGGCATCATCTTTGGATGTGGCAATCTCGGATTTTGCCGATTGCAGCTCGTTGACCAAAATATCCCGATCTGAGGTAAGCGCCTCGACTTGGGATTAAAGTGTATCGGTTCTCTTAGTCAGAGTCCCGATTTTCTCTTGTGCCTCCGAGACTTTTTCTTCCAAGGAAACCACTCAAGCTTGGAGAGTCTCCTTTTCCGAGGCCAGCAGATCGGTCTTAGCTTTCATTCGCTGATTTTTTCCTTGGCCTCGCTCAATGCGGATAGGAATTGATTTATTCGGTCAAGTTGTTGCCCCATCTGGTCGAGTGTTTTGGCATTCTCCCTGCGCATGAATTCTAGCTCAGCCTGAAGAGTCGACATCTCCCCCTCGAGTCGCTGACGACGTGCCTTTTATTCCCATAGCCGAAGGAAAGCCTCATGATGAAGCACCGAAGACTACGAATATGAAAGGAAATAAAACGGTCAGTACAGGTTGAAGAGTAAAATAACAAACACCAAACAAAGCCTGTAAGAAATTTTACCTTATTTGCTGCCTGTTGAGCCTCATTGAATAAGCAGGTCTCATCCACCTCATCCATTGCAGCCTGATCTTCCTCGATCACCAAACACTGAATGTAGCTAGCCATGCCCACAGGTGCGGTAAGAGCCCTAGCGTCTTCGGGAATGGTGAATTTTATTATCATCTTCCGATCAGGATTGGAGCTCGGAGCAGGAAATCTATCGACCAACTTGGGACCGAAAGATATCCTGCTCGTCTTGGCAGAGGGGCTCTTCCTCAGCACTTCGATCATAAAGGTGTCAGCCGATGGCACACCGTCGAAAAAGTCTTCAAAGGGCCCAGCCGGTATGTGTTCTCTGCTTGGTGAATGCGCCCTTGCAGCCCGGGCCTCGTTGAAGGTTGCATCCGAGAAGGAAGGAGAGTCCATTGCATCTGGGGGACCCAAGGTTCCCTGTACTGCCTCCCCTGTATCGGCGCAAACCCCGGTCCTCACCCCTGCATTGAGGTCCTCTACCCGAGGAATACAAGCTTCATCGATCCTCGGCTCGGGGACTTCCCGAGATGGCTCGCTGCTTGAAATACCGAGTCCCCTATCTTCCACGGAATCATCACTCAATCGGATGGCCAAGTCGGCAATTCTGGGCTTACGAACTACGCTCTTCTTCTTAATTCTTTTTTTCTCGAGCTCAGAGGGACCGGGGGTTTCTTTTCTCTTTTTCTCTCCCTCCTTCTCCGAGACAGGGGGAGGGCAGGGAACCTCTCTACCGGGGGGACATCGGCCTCAATTTGGCATCCTTCGATAGACCTGCAAAGGAAAGAGGAAATGGATTAGCAGCATCACTGATCACATAAAGCATGAAATATAAGTATTACCGGTCCCACCATGATTTTTGGCCTCCCATAGGCCTTTCGATGTCTCACGCCAGGCGCGCTCTGAGTAGGCCCTTTGAGCTACCACCTTCCGGACCCACTCCTCCAAATGCTGAATCGCAGCCGGGATTTGAGAAACGGCTTCTAAGATAACAGATGAATTCAGATAGGAAAGTGATTCTTACGGTTCATGTTCCACTTTTCAGGGAACGACATATCTTCTACAGGGATTAGGTCCGACGTCCTAATTCAAACAAATCGGCTCATCCAGCCTCGGTCCTTGTCCTCGTCAATGCTAAAAAATGGGGCTTTGCTAGCCCAACGAGCGAGTTTTATTAGTCCCCCTCGGAAAACTCGGGGACTGTATAATCACAGTAAATGATCGATGGTGAAAGGATGCCCATCGACCTTACTCACAAAAAAACAGAAAAGATGAATTATCCGCCAAACTGAAGGGTGAATCTGACCCAACGTAACATTGTACCTTCTGCAAAAGGCAACAATAATGGGGTCTAAAGGTCCCAACGTGAAAGGGTATGTGTAAACACTCAAATAGCCCTCCACGTGGGTGGTAATCGCTTCGTCCGGAGAGGGGACTACCACATCTTTACCGACCCAGTTACATTCTACTTTCACCCTATCAAGGGTTTTACTCGTGATGGAACTAATATACCTAACGACCGATTCGCCTCGGCCCAATACTGAGGAATCCTTCTCCACCTTAGAGTCGGAGCCAATTGAGCATCCGACCGGTATGAAAGCTTTTAGAGGAGGCTCTGTCGAGGTTTCCTCGGCGACGACAGGCTCGACCTCTTCAGTGGGTTGAGAGGAAGAAGGTTGTTGCTTCTGAGGAACAGACTTAGATGTTTTCGCCATTGAAGTTGAACAGATGGAAAGCGAGTAGATGCAAGTGTAGAAAGTGAAATTTCTTGAAGAACAGAGTTTAGAGAACTTGGGCGATATGGTATTCAAACGACACAAACTTGAAAATTGAAAAACGAGAGGGCTATTTATACTTTTCAAAAGCGGCGGCTCAAAACCCAAAATGAGAAAGCATTTATTGGTTTTTGCAGGAATCGCAGAGTTTGTCGCCAGTTGGTACATGAAAAGACCTTTTTGATACTGGCCGCATGCATCATCATGCTGCCATCATTCATCAACAAGACGTTTCGTAGTTTGACGTTTCAAATTTCGTGTCGCTCACTATAAGTATGTCTCCACTTAACCTAATCTT